>PVLC010025369.1:0-23729 GCA_004027655.1 Graphiurus murinus | reverse complement strand
CTATGCCCCATCTTCTCCCTAGCATCCACATATTAGGGAGAACATATGCTTCTTAACTCTTTGTGACTGACTAATCTCACTCAACATAATGTTTTCCAGTTGCATCCATTTCCCTGCAAAGAACATGATTTTATTCTTCTTTATGGCTGAGTAAAATTCCATTGTGTACATATCCCATAGTTTTGTAATCCATTCATCTATCGATGGACATCTTGGCTGCTTCCATAGTTTGGCTATTGTGAATTGAGCTGCTATAAACATAGATACACATGCATCGTTCTGATAATTTGGTTTCCATTCTGGTGGGTATATACCCAGTAGTGGTATTGCTGGGTCATATGGTAGGTTCACTCCCATTCGTCTGAGGATCCTCCATATTTGTACTTAACAAAGATGTATGCTATAGTGCACGAATTACTACAATAAAAAATTTTTTAAAAAAAGAAAAACTATGGGATATGTACACAATGGAATTTTACTCAGCTATAAAGAAGAACAAAATCATTTTATTTGCAGGGAAATGGAGGCAACTGGAAAACATTACGTTAAGTGAGATTAGCCAATCACAAAGAGTAAAGAAGCATATGTTCTCCCTAATATGCGTATGCTAGGGAGAAGATGGGGCATAACAGGGTCTCCAGATGAAAAAGGAGAGACCCTCAAAAGCAAACAAGTTGATTTAACTGAAGGGGTTGGATGGGGGTGGGGAGCACACTAATGTATATCAAGGTTACTCACTAAACTGAACTTGAGAGGGAGGGAGGGTGAGGGAGTGGGGTGGGAATTTGGGGAAGGGGTCAAATGAGAATTGTGAGCACATATATCGTTATCAATTTGTACCTAACAAAGATGTATGCTTACAATGTATGAATAAAAATTAAAAAAAAAAATTAAAATGAAAAAAAAAAAGAAACCAGCTTTTGGTTTTGTTGATTTTCTGTATTTTTTTTATTCTCTACTTCATTAATTTCTACTCTGATTTTCATAATTTCCTGTCTTCTACTAGCTTTGGGGTTAGACTGTTCTTGCTTTTCAAGGGCTTTGAGCTATGCCATTAGGTTATTTATTTGGTGATATTCTGTTCTTCTTTTGTTGGCACTCAGTGCTATAAATTTCCCTCTTAATACTGCATTCATGGTGTTTCAGAGGTTTTGACCTGTTGTGTCTCTGTTTTAATTGGTTTCTAGGAATTTTTTAATTCTAATTTTTTAATTCTCCCCCTACTTTTTCTATGGCCCATTCCTGTTCTTCTGTCTTCAAGGCCAGTGATGTTGAGACTTTCTCACATCACTTTGTATGTGTGTGTGTGTGTTTTATACTGGGAATTGAATCCAGGGGCATTCTACCTCTGAGCCACGCTCCTAGCCCTATTTTAATTTTTACTTTGAAACAGGGTGTCTTTGAACCTGCAATCCACCTGTCTTGGCCTCCCAAGTATTGGGATTACAGGCATACACCACCACCTCTGGCTCATCACACTACCATTTCCTTGGTTCTCTTCCACCTCCCTCTTTCCCTTTTAAGAATGCTTGTGATTACCTCAGGCCCACCCAGATAAACCAGGACAATTTTCATATTTCAAGGTCAGCTAATTAGTCACTGTGATAGCTTTCTATTACTGTAACAAGTTCCGTATATAATCAACTTATATAGAAAAAAGGAGGTGGGTGGTGGGGCACACCTGTAATCCTAGTACTTGGGAGGATTTGTAGGTTCAAGGATGGCCTCAGCAATTTAGTGAGGCTCTTAGCAACCTAGTGAGACCCTATTTCAGAACAAAAGGCTGGGGCTAGGGGTGTAGCTCAAAGTTAGAATGCCCCTGGGCTCAGTCCCTAGTAACTAAAACACATACACACACACACACACACACACACACCACCCCCAGAAAAGGTTTGTTTTGGCTCACAGAGTTAGAGGTTTCAGCCTGTGATCAGTTGACTGTTTGCCTTGGGCCTGTGGCAAAGAGCGCATCGTGGCAGAAGTGCATAGAGGAGCAAGCCATTTACCTCATGGCAGGGAAGGGAGAAAGGGAAAGAGGAAGGGGCCAGAGTCCCAGTAACCCCTCCAAAGGCATCCCTCAGTGACTGGAATACCTGTCACTAGGTCCTGCCATCCTGTAAAGGTTTTACCACTTCCCAACAGTGCCAAGTGGGAGATTAAGCCTTCAGCACCTGAACCTTTAGAAGACATTTCAGATCCAAACTATAGCAGTAATGTTACCTCCATCTGCAAGCTTAATTTGCCTTGTAATCTAATGTATTCACAGGTTCCAAGGATTAAAAAGAAAGGTGAACACCTTTGGAGACTCCAATTTATTTCCTTCCTTCCTTCCTTCCTTTGTCTGTTTTTTTCTTCCTCCCTCCTTTCCCCCTTCCTTCTTTCCTTCTTTGTACCTTTGTACTGGGTATTAAACCCAGGAGCACTCTGCCACTGAGCTACATCCCCAGCCCTATTTTTGTTTTTAGCAGGATCTCACTAAGTACCCCAGGCTGAACTCAAACTTGTTATCCTCCTGCCTCAGCCTTCTGAGTTGGTGGGATCTTGGTGGGATCATAGGCATGGGCTACTGCATGTGGCTAGTTGTCAGCTCTTAAGAGTCTACCTTCCCTGGTTTTTCACAACTGTCTTGGGGTACTTCATTCCCATTCCAGTCATTCCGTCTAACTGAAGCCCAAATTACTATAAGACAAATAATCAGATATTCGATGATTTGGGGGGTTTTTTGTTTGTTTAAAAGTAAATTGGAAGATGGCCGTGGTGGCCCATACTTGTAATCTTTGCCATGGCCAGCCTCAGCAATTTAGTGAGGCCCTCTGCAACTTAGTGAAACCTTGTTTCAGAATAAAAAATAACATAGGGCTGGTGGTATACCTCAGAGGTAGAATGCCCCTGGGTTCAATCCCCAGTAAAACACACACACACACACGCACACGCACACTAAACTGGAGCCTCCAAAGCCATGTTTTAAGATATATCATGGATGATCCAGGTATTTGCTTCACTCAAGAAAAGACTTGTCAGACCCCTGGTTTAACTTCTCAAAAAAAAAAAATAATAATTTAAGTCTTTGCAGAGAATATCTGAATTCATTGTTTCCTCATGATCAGATTCAGGGTAAACATTTTTAGCAAAAAATGCTACATGAGCAATAGTCTGTGTTTTTCATTCATCACATTAGGAAACTCGAGGTAATAGTATACACCATTATTGGTGATGCTAAATGGCATTATGTTGGTTAAACTGAAACACCTTCAGTTTTAACAGTCAAATGGAAAACAAGTGACAAGGCCTTAGCCCCTGTGAGATATAGAGTAGAAACTAAGTCATCTATATAAAGCCGGAATCCTGGAAAGATCCAGATGAGGTGGCTTGCCCCAACCCCAGGTATCACTGAGTTCTACCTAGAGAAGCCACAACCAAGGCTGGAGCTAAGACTGGATTACTAAGAAAGGCAGACTTGTCCAGAGCATTGCCCAAGGAGACTGGAGTTGAGGGTAAAATGCTGCCAAGGGGGGTGGAGCTGGGGCTTGGCACCACCCAGCAAGGCCAGAGCCAAGACCAGGGCTACCATCTTTGCTCAGGTGCTGCTCCACTCTGGCATCTGCTCGACATCTGGCAAGGGCCTCCCTGCAGGCAGAGGACATTGCATGACAAAACAGAGCAAGCATAGGACAGCTCACACTTCTTATAAAATCATCAGGCCCATCATGGGGCCTGATCCTAGTGGCCTTATCTAATCTCAGGTATAGCCAAAAGGCCCTATCACCAATTATCATCAATGTATGGATTTGGATTGAGTTTCAACCTGAATTTCAGAGGTGCATTCAAACCATGACAGACTGGTTCTGACTTCCATATGAGATCTGGTCATCCAATGGCCAGCTGATGGCCATTTTCTTAGTAGAATGTGTGTACAGAAACAGCAGAGGATGCTGAATTAGCAGCCTGAATTGTGATCACCACTCTGTAAGAGCTAGTTAAAGAGAACCTCCTTGACTTGCTCAGGTGGCTGGTGGTAGATGAGACTGACTAGGTGGTTGATTAGGCCTATTTGCTTAGTCCTCACAATGGCTAGAGATGCTTAATGATTCCCAACATAACCCAAAGACATAGATGTTTGTTTTATTGTTTTGTTTTCTGCTACACTGTTCCTGGTACATCAAGCTCCTGCTTGAGTCCTTCATACAAAACACACAAAGAAAATGAGCAAAACAGCCAAGCTTGAGCTCCTCAAGCAGAATGGCAGAGCGGCAAGTCCAAAGTCATTGCCTTCACAGGCAATGAGGACACAGTGGAGATGTTGACAAAGACCAAGATCCAATGTGAGACTGATGAGCAATGCTTCTACCTATTCTATTCCCCAATGCAGTATCCAAGCTACATCTTGGTGTGTGCCAACAGCATCTTCCACATTAAATGCCTCTTTGAGCTCCTCAAAATTCTGAATATAGCCAGGCATGGTGGCACATGCTTGTAATCCCAGTATTGGGGAGGCTGAGACTGGAGGATCTGGGTTTGCAGCCAGCCTCAGCTACTTAGTGAGGCCCTCCGCAACTGAGTGAGACCCTGTTTCAAAATAAAGAATTAAAAAATAGGGCTGGGGATGTAGCTCAAAGATAGAATGTCCCTGAGTTCCATCCCCAGTACCGCAAAAATAAATAAATAAATATTATGAATATCATGCTGCTGATGCTACATTCCTGCATGTACCAGAAGCAGAGTCTCAGAAACCTGTAGCACTTTGCCTGTCTAGAAGACCATGTTCTCCATGCAACAGATGTGCAGACCAAGTATGTGGACGTAGTCAAGGAACAAATTCATTTTGCTCAACTGAAAAAGCTGAGAACTGAAACTTCCAGGCTTGTCAGCACAACTCTTAGATTGAGCATGCATTGGCTTCCCTGAAGATTGAGCTGGAGGAAGAGATGGATAAAGGAGGAAATGATGATCAGCAAGAACAGTGTTGGAGACAAAAGCAGATTGAGGTCCTGAAGAAGGAGTGGCACTTTTGTTTTCTATGTCATTTGTATATCTAACAGTTGTTTAAACTGAAAACAAAGTCTCCAACTCAATCTGACAAGTTGCTGGCTGTGTGGGGAATAGGAGATGGAGAGAGGGGAGGAAGAAGGTATGCCTGATTTGCTGAGTAAATTTATATCATTAAAAAGTGCTGCATTTTGTTAAATCACATCAATTGAGATGATTGTGTAGAATTTTTTTACTTCATTCTTTTAATACAGCTATGATTTGATTTTTGTATTTTGAACCATCCTTGCCTTGTAAGAATAAATCCCACTTAGTCGTGATGTATAATCCTTTCAGTATGTTTTTGATATGATACTCTAGTATTTTGTTGAGTCTATTCTGACTCTTTTTAGGACTTTCTATTTTGTCTTTGTTGTTGATGCTGTTTGTTGGTTTGTTTTTAGAAATTTTACTACCTAGGAGTGGCTTAGTTTATACTTTTTCCTGCTTAGATTGGGTATAGCTCTCTGAGTATGTGGATTGATGTCTTTCATTAGCTTTGGAAATTTCTCAGCTATTATTCCTTTAAATATTGTTTCAGTTTCACTTTTTCCTCTTCAGTGTGACTCCAGTTACACGTGCCGTCTGTAATTATTTCTCTATTACTTGCTATAGTTTTGATATTTTCTTCATTCTGAATATTCTCTTTGAGGTGTCTTCCAATTTATTCATTCTTTTTTAAGCTATATTTAATTATCTCTAAAATACATTAAGTCTGTAATAACAATTATTGTATCTTTCAGTTCTAGAATTTCCTTTTGGTTCTTCCCTGGAATTTTTAGTTTCCTGCTAACATTCTCAATTTTGTCATTTATTTCTTGACATATTAAGCATAAGCATTTTTAACCCCATTATCTGTAACTCCAATTGGTCTGCTTCTATTTGTTGTTTATCTTTATGTGAAAAAATTATTTTCTTATATGCCTGGTTACTTTTAATTGAGGTTAGAGTATTGCACATGAAAATATTATAGACATAATTTGGGTATATGGATAATGTTATATCATTCCAGAAAGGATTTAAATTAGCTTCTGCCAGGGAGAGACACTAGAAATTCATATCACCTTAATAAAATCATGAATTCACTTGATTTATAGTAAGAATCTGAGCCTCTGGGAGAACAAGCTACCACTTGCTCACCTCGAAGAGTTCCAACCCAGAGCCAGAGGCATTTACTAGGGTCTCCCTTCCTAAGAGGGCTATGGATACTAATTTTTACCTCCTAGTCCGGATTAGTGAGCTATGATGCACAGGCCAAAGCTAATCTACTACCTGTTTTAATAAAGTTTTATTGAATTGTATTCAGGCCCTTCATTTACTTAGTGCCTAACTCTACTTTTATACTATAGTGGTGGAACTGAGTAGTTGTAACACAGACCAAGTAGCTCTCAAAGTCAAACTTATTATTTGTCCTTTTTTAGGGAAATCTTGCTGACCCCTTATTTAGATTCATAGATGTGAAGAAAGCATTGCTCAGCTTCTCTCTCCCTGCCAGAAATAGCAATCCTAAATAAAAATTTAAAAAGCTCCAAAGCCAGGAACCTCTTTTATTTCTTTCTCCTACTAGATCTTGGATTTGTATATTTTTTAAGGTACTGGGAATTGAACCCAAGGACATTCTACTCTGAGCTATTCCCCTAGCCTTATTTTTTATTCTTTATTTTGAAACAGGGTCTCAGTAACTTGCAGAGGGCCTCACTAAGTAGCTGAAGCTGGCTGTGAACCTGTCATCTTCCTATCTCAGCCCTCCCAAGTACTGGGAATACAATTGTGTGCCTGGTACTTTTTTTTTTTTTTTTTTTTAAATACTGCATCATTAGTTCTCTGATGTCTTTAAATAGATCACACACCCCGCCCCAGCATTTCCTAGTTGTTTTCCATGAGAATTTTCTAGTTCAACATTACTAGAAGCCCAAACTTTTGTGAATCATTTCTTACAAGACATTTTTACAAGTTTTTAAACAAATTTAGCCTGACAATGGCCACTTTGGCAACTCCTTTTGTTGAATGAAATATGATTTTCCAGGGACATTGTCTTTTGTTATCTTCACCCTCCTAGAGTGGTTTGCTGTGAAGTTGCAGGGTGCCAACATCCAAGAATTGGCTTCCATGCTTACCAGAACTAATATTGCTACATGAAAACGGTTTCCTTCCTAGTCTATTTCAAAACTACATTTACCTCACTTAAGTTGCATCCCCTTCTAACCTATCCTGCAGCTCTGCTTCTGGATAATCTTCAAATGGCAACCCTACCCAGGCTCTTCACACTCCCAGAGAGTCCCTACCATTTACTAAGAAAATCCTTAACACGACATTCAGTGCCCATTTCTTTAATTTTGTTTTTATTCATCTTTTCTTTGTTTTTCTTTCTCACTGATCTGATGACATACTTGGACGCTCAGCTCAAAACAAAACGAATTATTCTCTACTTAATGCTTTTTTTCCTTCAGAATGAACTTACTCCTATTTCTACTTTTCAAAGTTCAACCCAGATGGATTATGACTTGCCATATCTTCCATATCTTTATATGCCTCAAAATGGCTTAGATCTACTGTGCATTAAATAAAGACATTTCCTACTGGAAATATGAGTTCTAAAATATTTTCTTTAGTAATTTCACTTCTTCAACATTTTGGCTAAATAAAGATATGTAATGTGTGCATGTATACTTATATCTCTTTGAATCTCACTGTGCTATATAATTACAATGCACCAATGAAAGTATAAATTAAAATAAGCCAGGCATGATGGCACACACTTGTAATCACGGTACTTGGGAGGCTGAGGCAGGAGAATTGCAGACTTGAAGGCAGCTTCAGCAATTTAGCAAGACCCTCAGCAATTTAGTGAAACCCTGTTTTAAAATAAATGAAATAGGGCTGGGTGTGTGTCTCAGAGTTAGAATGCCCCTGGTCTCAATCCCCAGCACCAAAATAAAATAAATAAATAAATAAATAAATAATAAATAATTAATAAATAATAATTAAGAGGAAAAGAATTAGATTTTTTTATTGTTGTTGTTATAGGTAACACAATGAAAGGGATAGGGTTATTTTAAAGTGGAATTTTTTTTTAATTGTAGTAATTCGTGCATTGTAGCATACATCTTTGTTAAGTACAAATTGTTAACAACATATTTGCACACAATTCTCATTTGCCTCTTCCCCAATTCCCACCCCATTCCCTCCCCCTCCCTCCCCCTCAGGCTCAGTTCAGTGAGTGACCTTGATATGATTGTGTAAGTACATCATGTGCCTTAGGGTGTCCCTCTGCCCCATGCGTCCACTACAATTAAATCAACTTCTTTGATTATCGAGGATCTCTCCTTTTCATCTGGAGACCCTCCTATGCAATTAAATCAACTTCTTTGATTATCGAGGATCTCTCCTTTTCATCTGGAGACCCTCCTATGCCCCATCTTCTCCCTAGCATCCACATATAGGGAGAACATATGCTTCTTTACTCTTTGTGACTGGCTAATCTCACTTAACATAATGTTTTCCAGTTGCATCCATTTCCCTGCAAATAACATGATTTTGTTCTTCTTATTGAACTCAGGGGCATTCTACCTCCGAGCTACACCCCCAGCCCTATTTTTTTATTCTTTATTTTGAAACAGGGTCTCACTAAGTTGCGGAGTGCCTCACTAGGTAGCTGAGGCTGGCCAAGAACCCGGTTCCTCTGGTCTCAGCCTCCCGAATGCTGGGATTACAAGCGTGCACCACCACGCCTGGCAATAAATAAATATTTTAAAAAAACAAGATATACTATCTTGCATTGTGGTTGTCAGTCTTTTTTTATTTCTTCCACAAGTGTTTGAATCATTACTAAAAATATTACTATAATTACTGAAGTTTTTCTAGCATTAGGGAGGCTATATAATCATAATTAAACAAGGGTTATCATCAATGTAGTATGTACAGCTTCTTATATGAGTGTTAGACTATTGTCAACAGTTGAATAATTTGAATCCACTAGTTTCAGTTGTAATTCAACTAAATAGCAAAGCAAATCATGTGATGCAGTATCTGAGAATCCTAGTATTTTAAGCCTTTAGAACCTCAAGGCTTGTGAGATAATCTTCAAGAATACACACAAGTTTTTTAACTTAAGAATTCAGAGGAAGATATATAGAAAGGTTATTTAAGAAGGTATGGGTTTTAAAACTTCTTGAGCTTGACTAAAATGTCCAACATCCTATTGTGTGAAAGAGGGATAATCATCTTCACATGCTATGTTATGGGATTTGTATCTAAAATATATAAAGAACTATAATTTTTTTTAAAAAGAGATGTTATGGGGAGAATCCCATTCTTCAAAATATTTGCCAATATTCTACCATTAGTGATTCACACTTTTGTGTTAAACAGGTCACTCTTTTTATAGATTTTGTTTTTAAAGGTGTTTTAGGTTTTAGAAAAATTGCACAGAAAATGAACCCGCTCCTTCTACCTCTATGTACAATTTTTTCCGATTATTAACATCTTGCATTAGTATTTATCATAATAAATTATATATTACACATTACTTTAACTGAAGTCCATAATTTACAGCAGAGTTCATCTTTCTATAATTTTATGCATTATGAAAAACACATAGTATCATGTGGAATCGTTTTCTTTAAAAATCCTCTGTGATCTACCTATTCATCCCCCTTTCCTCCCTTCCCTAAACCCCTGGTGAACACCAATCTTTCAACTGCCTCTATAGTACTGCTTGTCCAGAATATCATGTAGTTGGGATCTTATATCAACATAACTTTAAAACTCATCTGGGTACGCCTAGGAGCACGGTGGCTGGGGTGTATGGTAAGACGATTTTTAGCTTTATCAGAAACTGAAGCCGGGCGTGGTGGTGCACGCTTGTAATCCCAGCATTTGGGAGGCTGAGACCGGAGGATTCGGGTTCACGGCCAGCCTCAGCTATCTAGTGAGACACTCCGCAACTTAGTGAGACCCTGTTTCAAAAATAAAAAAACAAATAGGGCTGGGGGGGGTGTGGCTCGGAGGTAGAACACCCCTGAGTTCAATCCCTAGTACTGCAAAAAAAAAAAAAAAAAAGAAACTGTCTTCTAAAGTGCCTGTGCCATTTTGCAATCTCACTTGCAGAAGATGAGCTGCTCCACACCCTCCTCAGCAACGGATGTCAGGTTTTTGGGTTTCTAAACATCCTACTAGGTGTGCAGTGGTATCTCATTGTTGTTTGAATTTGCAATTTCTCAGTGATGTATGATGCTGAGCATCTTTTCATTGCTTATTTGTCATATGTGTATATCTCCTTTGGTGAGGTGTATTTTTTGATCTTTTTATCATTTTTGAAAACTTGGGTTGTTTTCTTATTGTTGGGTTTTTTGAGTTCTTTGAATATTTTGAATAAAAATCATTCATCAGAAATGTGTTTTGCAGATATTTTCTCCCAGTCTATGTCTTGTCTTTTCATTATTTTATTTTTACAGTGTCTTTCTCAAATAAAAGTTTCTAATATTCATGAAGTCCAAATTATCAAAATTTTCTTTCATGGATTATGCTTTTTGTGGTGTATCTAAAAAAATCATTGTCAAATTCAAGGTCACATAGATTTCTCCTCTGTTATCAACCAGAAGTTTTAGTTTTGAGTTTTACATTTAGAATTAGTAATTAATCAGAACTAGTAAACTAACTCATTTTGAATTCTTTTTTGATAGGTATAAGGTCTGTATCTAAGTTCATCTTTTGTTTTTGTTTTTTTTGTATGTGGCTATTCAGTTGTTCCAACATTATTTGTGGAACAGACTTCTTTATTAATTTGGCTTTGCTCTTTGTCAAAGATTAACTGACTATATTTGTGTGGGTTGCAATTTTCTTTTAAAATAAAACTCTGCCTAGGAAAGGTGACATGTTGAAAGCTGTTAATATTTTAATTGAAGATTTATTTAAAGTCTTTTATAGAAAGCAGCCTGGGTTTGAGAGAATATTGTCTGTATAGGTATTAATAATGGGTTAGAAGGGCAGAAATTGACAAATAAAATATATCAAATACATATGCTCTGATTTAGACTTAACTTTGCCTGGGGTCTGAGTGTGGGGGTCCCCTCTAGCCAGACTTTGGTCCAGGGTTCCAGTCCCTACATGAAGGATTGGGCTGCAGAGTGAACTCCCTTCCCTACTCCTTCTTTGCTTATTCTGTGTCATATAAATTGGGAAATTATTGCTCAGATATAAATATTGCATTGCCACGAAGCAATAAATCACATTTAGACTTACACTGCTGTCAATCTCAACTGTGATGTGGTGATTTACAAAGCAAGTCATGTGAACTTACATTTTTTTTCCCATGGATTTATCCCAGTTTTTCCTTTGTGTGGAATAGAGCTGGTCTGGAAAACTTTCTAACCAGAGTCATCAAAACAGGGACACCAGAGAAAAGAGTGCATTTAATGACTTTGAGCTGTCAGTCCACCTATGCAGGAAGTAATGCTTTCATATAAGAGTGCTATGCCAGGAATATAGAATAGCAATATGTAAATTTGCTTAAATTTAATCTAATGGTTAGATTCCATTTTAAACAAAAATTGAAGGCTTCTTTTCAACTTGAAAATGGTGAAGTATTTTGTTTCATACATCTGTGAAAGGGTAATTTTCCAAATAAAGTAACATCATGAGTCATATGAATATAAAATGAACATATGTCAAAGATTTTATTTAACTCATTAATTAAACAAGCGAACTAGGATCGCTATTACAACTGATTCAAAAGGGAATCCAAAGAACAAATATATTTATAAATTAGGAACATTGAAAGGAATTTAGGAGAGGTGGCAAAACTAGCTTTCCATGATGTGGAAGGGGAAGTTAATTGAACCTCCACTAGGCACAATTTATTGCGTATCTATGAACTGTTGTAGATATACAATTGTTTTGCCTTGTTAGCAGTTACCTACAACTTATAAGAGTTATAAAATAGTTGAAAGGCTTAAATCAAATAGCCTGGAAGACTTCTTAGAAAAATGCGTAGTTTCCTATTAAAAATGTTCAGTAACCATTTTTGCTTTTTACATAGTCCTTACAAAATTTTTGGTGCTTCTGCTTTTCTGTAGATTGTAGGGCATTTGTATTTCTGCAGACATTATTGAGGCTTATGGGCATAGGCAACTTTTATAGTTCCTTCTAGAACCTGGGCCAGATGTTTTCTCACTAGGCTCCTATAAATAAAGCAATGAAAGATGAAATGGCTAGGGATAGATTTGTAAAACACAGCCATAAATATGTTGTGTTAAAATAGCCTTCATAGCCAGGTGTGGTGGCATACGCCTGTAATCCCAGTACTTGAGAGGCTGAAACAGGAGGATCACAGTGGTTCAAGGACAGCCACAGCAACGTAGGCCCTCTGAAACTTAGCAAGACCCTGTTTCCAAATAAAAAATAAAATAGGATTGAGGGTTTGACATGGAGGTAGAATGACCCTGGCTTCAATCCCCAGAACAATAAATAAATAGCCTTCTTTAGAAAAGGTACCTTTATTTCATTTGGCGGATTTCACTTTGTGTTGTTTTGGAAGCATGCCTCCTTAATTTTTCTCATTATCGACTTGACAGCTTTGTAGCCTATGGTCACTTTTTTTTTTTC
Organism: Graphiurus murinus; assembly: GCA_004027655.1. Lineage (NCBI taxonomy): Eukaryota > Metazoa > Chordata > Mammalia > Rodentia > Gliridae > Graphiurus > Graphiurus murinus. The sequence goes on along the minus strand of PVLC010025369.1, from coordinate 11,099 downwards.
AATTTATTTGATACTTTGGCAATGAATGTATAAGAACTCTCTACACACTGGTAAGATAATACATTCTCTCACTAACATTAACTAGTATTTCTTATTTCCCCTTGGCTTGTCATACAGCCATAGATGTGTAGAAAGAGTATCATAAAAGGAGCCCACAGAAAGAGTCAGCAGTAATTTTGTATGGAGTTACTTCTTTTACTTTTCCAGAGCCCTAGAGATTATTGCCAACAAGACATCTGCAAATGTGCCAGATTCCTTCTGACCTCATTCAGCCCTGGTATAGTGGTAGCAGGTTGTTGGGACCCACATAGGAAAAGCACAAGGCAGTAAACTCACAGATAAAGCTCACTGCTGAAGCTTTATGTAGAACATTATCAACATCCAGGTTTCCCATCTCTGTCAAGAACTTGGTGGAGGGAGTATTAGCCCTCACCTTGCTGCGTCAAACATAGAGAAAGTGCAGCTAAACCAGTAGTATTCAGCTCACCAGCATGGGGGTACAAGTAGGGTTGTGAAAGGTGATGGAATATCCCACTCCCAAGACATGCCACTTTGGCATAGTATATTTTGAGTGAAAATCACTTAACAAAAAGCACTCCAGCAGGCAGGAGAAGGGCACTCTGACTTCCCCTTTTCTTCCTGAAAGTGGAAGATAAAGCCCCCATTCAGAAGATGCCCTCCCTCTACCAGAGGAAAGCAACATTCCTATCATCAAGGATAAGAAATGGAGACGGAAAGACTTCTGTACAGAGGGACCTTATTGAAATCACTCATCTTTCTGTATCCTCCTCACATAGTTGACTTTTCCACAATTGCCTCTCTTTGGTTCAACATAGTACAAAAACACCAGAGTTTTTGCTACTTTTTTGGTTTTTTTCTTTATGAAGGCTCCTGTGTCACATAGAGCTTATATTAAATAAATAGGTATATATTTTCTCCTGTTAGCCTGTCTTATATCCATTTAATTCTCAAGGCTCAGCTGAAAAACCCTAAGAGGGCAGAGTTTAAAATTTTGCCACCTTCACAGTTATATTTTCCCAATTAATGGCTAAATGTTAGTGTCACCGGAGGGGCTCCAAGGAGGCCCTATACAGGATGACCTCAACTTAGGATGAGAGGGTCTTTGACATATGTGATGAAAAAGAATTTCAGCACATGTCAGATAGTAAGGCATAGAGATTTATTTAGGAAAGAAAGGGATACACATTCAAAGGAAAATGTGGGGCATCTTGAGAGTAAGAACACTTTTGGGGTTCCAAACTGTTCCTTTAAAAGAAATCTACTGAGGGATGGGCTTGGGGAGGTATGTAAGGATGACATCAGTCTGGTGACCACAAGATGGTTTATGGTGGCCTAGTAGTTCTCAGGATCCTCATTATCCTTCTCCATTATCTGTTCAGTAGATACTGGGAAAGTACCCTTTATTATGTTTTGTATCTCCCTTTGCTAACTTCAATATTGTAAGTGAAGATTTGAATACTTCCCAGAAATTTGGGAGAGACAGGCCTGGGGGAGAGAACTGGCTTGGGGAGAGGAGGTATGAGGAACTTTAGCACAAAGCCTTAAGAGGAAGTTAGAATCTTTTTTCTTTCCTTTCATCTCCTCTCTACCTAGAAAGGATTTTTTTCATACATTAATTTTTCTATCTTACCTCATTAACAGGGCTGAGTATGTTCTGTTTGAGTCCTCCTCCCCCTCTGGGTTGGTCTGGATACTAGGGACCAGTGGGGTTTGGGGAAGGTGAGGCTGGTGGGGTCAGTGGGCATATGCACTGCAACCAGGTGCTCCCACAGACCCATGGGCCTGCACCTACCTAGAGACTGAGACACAGGCAGTCTCCCTCGCAGAGTGTGTGGATTCTCCTCTGGGCTGTAGTGTCCTCTCCAATCATCAGACTTCTTTGAGCAACTCTGTAAGAGCCTAATTTGGGACTGTAGACAAATGGGTTGGAATTGGGCTTTCCCTGCTAGAAGTACAAATCACTGTCATGCCGCTTCCCAGAGTGCCAAATGGAAAGGGAACCTTTCCTATGTCACGGAGAGTTAGTGGGTACTTACTCAATTTTCTGAAATTAAAAAACATGACCATCTCCTCTATTGGCTAAAAAAGAATTAGAACATTATTTTTACATTATTTTTTAAATGTTACCTTACTAGTCATTTCATTTCATAACAGTCACTATTCTTTATTCAATTATCCCCAACAATAGTAATTTGTTTTATTTTTGAAGTACTTTTTAACTTATAAAAATACTTAAAATATAAGGAATATAATATAATTTTAAACTTATAAAAATAGTGTATTTCCTTATATTCCCTTATTATGAGGATTGGGAAAAGACCATGTATTTTCTCTCTTTTTCTTTATTTCTTTCCTTCTTTCTGTGTGTGTGTGTGTGTGTGTGTGTGTGTGTGTGTGTGTGTGTGTGTGTTCTACCCCTGAGCTACATCTCAAACCCTATTTTTATTTTGAAATAGGGCCTCACTAAATTGTGAAGGGCCTCGCTAAATTGCTGAGGCTGGCAGGGAATCAGTGATCCTCTTGTCTCCAAACTGGGAAAGGAACCCTGCCATAATCTGTAAGGAGAAAAAGCAACTAGTAAGAGCTCTCCTAATAGGGGCAATTTGGCTATGATTTCTTTCATAGGACTCCAACAGTTCAAGAAACAAAAACAAGAATTGACAAATGGGATTATGTCAAAATAAAAAACTTCTGTACAGCAAAGGAAACAATCAAGAGTGAAGAGGCTGTCTACAGAATGGGAAAGAATGTTTCCTTGCTATTCATCTGACAGAGGGTTAATATCCAGAAATATATATATATATATATATATATATATATATATATATATATATACACACACACATACACATATATTACACACACATTCACCAAAATAATGAATAAGCCAATAAAAACATGGAAAATGAATAGGTACTTCTCAAAAGATATAAAAATGGTGAATAAATATATTAAAAAAATGTTCAACATCTTCAGCTATCTTGGACATACAAATCAAATCTACATTGAGAATTCATCCCACCCCAGTCAGAATAGCTGTTAAAAAACAACAAATACATAAAAAATACAAATAAAAAATGCTGGTGAGGATGTGGAGAAAGAGGACCCTTATATACTGCTGACAGGAATGTAACTATGAAAATTAGTATGCAGCTTCCTTAAAAATATATTAAAATTAAAAATATATTTAAAATTAGAACTACCATGTGACCCAGCTATCCCACTCCTGGGTATATATCTGAAAGAAATGAAGTGAGCATACAAAAGAGGTACCTCTGCTCCCATGTTTATTGTGGCACCATTCAGTAGCCACGATATGGAATCAGCCTAGGTGCCTGTCAAGAGATGAATGAATAAAGAAAATACGGTATATACACAAACAAGGAGTTTCACTCATGCATAAAGAAAAATAAAATGTCATTTACAGAAAAATGGATGGAACTGGAATATATCCTGTTAAGCAAAATAAGTCAGACCCAGAAAGACAAGTACCATATATGGAAACTAAAATGTATATGTAATGTATATATGATCTGGAAGTAGAAGAGAGACTGTGAGGAAAGGGAACAGGGAGTGAGAGGGGAGGAAAAGGATGGTGAAAGGGACAGACACGATCAAAGCATGATATATGCATGTATGGAAATGTCACAGTGAAGTCCATTAATTTATTATTAATAATTTAATGATTATAATAATTAATATTAATAATATTAATTTTAAAATGTGTGCTTCAGGAACCATCCTTCTATATCACTAGAAGCTTGTTACAAATGCAACATCTCAGACCTGATAAGCCAGAATCTGCATTTGAAGAGGGTCCCCTTGATGCATATGCATGCTGTTGTTGGAGGAGTTGCTCAAGTCCTCAGTCACTATCATAACATCAGTCAGCTCTGATCCTTCAGGACTGCACCTCGCCTGCTCCTGTGAGATAAGTGTAGATGCCTGTGTGATCAGAGCAGGTGAGGGGCTAGTGCCTCCAGCCCATACTTGCTGGGCATATCCTTGGTGCTAGTCTCCACAGTGCCATGCGGTAAGCCTCCATATAGCTGTCTCCCTGAGCTGTATAAAGTTCTCACTGTTGGTCACAGAGTGTTAGAGTTGGGAATCACCTTTGAGATGGCATCGTCCACCCCACCCCCCATTTTGCCTGTGAGCAAACTCTGGTTGTTATAACTCAGAACATACAGAACAGGGCTGTCATCCAGTCTTCTGACTCACTTCATTCACGCCACACTCTATTCTTTCTCGAGAGAGGTGTCATTAGCTTGACCCCATATGTACGGAGCAGACCCATGAAGTGGGAGAGCTTGTCTCCAGAAGGCCCAAGTAGAAGTGGCATGTGTCACTTGGCAGTGGCTTTCTTACATGCACTTTCTATCATGGATGAAGTAGCATTAGAATAGACAGTTGAAATGCAGGTCAGATTTTGACAGAGGGACATGGTAGAAGGGAGAAGATTTCAGTCACCAAGGTTTCCCCAGAGATGAAGCGATAGAGGTCATGCGTGAAAACAGCTAATGGTTCCGTTTGGCAGGTGGTGACAAAATGAGACTAGATTGTGGAGTTTGGGTCAGATCTTGGGGAATATTAACTCTGAGCAAAGGACAGGAAGTTGCTGAATTTGTAAACAGTCTTCAAATCCCTTTTATATTACTTTTGAATTTCAAAGCTGAATTTAGTCTTATTTCTTTGGATCATTGCTTGGGAGGAGACTTGCATTTTTTTCTTCTGTGTGGAACTGGCTTCTCTTTCCCAATTATTCTTCCACGCATCAACTAGTTATTGCTGTTGCTGTTGTTTCTGAGACGGGGAGTGAGTAGGAGGATCTCACTGTGTTTCCCAGGCTGGTCTCAAACTTGAACTCCTGGGCTCAAGCAATCCTCCCACCTCAGAATCCAGAGTAGCTGGTACTAAATGTGGGAAATGGAAGTTAGTGATAGAACCAAACATTCGAGAGTCACTCAGCAAAAAGTAAAACACCTTTTTATTTCTGCCGAAGTGTGCAACCAACAAAAAGTCTGGTGAGCAAGCAAACACAGGGAGAGCAGGAAGTCCATTCCAATTTTATCCCTGATGTGATCCTGCCCTGTACCCTGATTGGTGAGAGCTTAGGTTCACAACTCTGCGCGATTGGCTAGTTTACAGCACAACTCTGCAGGATTGGCTAGTTTAAAGACAGACAGAATTCTGACTTTTGTGATTTGACAAAGAAACAAAACTTAAGTTTTTGGGAAACTGAAAGTTATTTAAGCTAAAATTGCTGCCTGTTAGACAGAAAAGACTTTTCTACTTCTTCCATAGAGGAGTATACCACCATATCTTGCTTCTACCAGCCATTTTAAAATTTCATCTACTCATGTTGTCTAGCCTCCAAACTCCTGAGAACCTAAAATAGAGTGAAAAGAAGCTGAGACAGGAAGATCACAGGTTCAAGGCCCACCACAGCTACTTAGTGAGACCCTCAGCAACTTAGCAAGACCCTGTTTCAAAATAAAAAATAGAAAGAGCTGGGTTGTAGCTCAAACAGAATGCCCCTTGGGTTCGATTCTCAGTTCCCCAAATTAAACTAAGCTAAACTAAAATAGAGGGAAAAGGCAAAGCTATACTTGGTATCCTCCACATTCTAACTCTGTCTTTCTTCTCCAGTTTTATTCTCTATCTGCTCTAGATCTTTCTGCTCCAGCCTAGTTGCAGAATTCATGCTTTAGAGTAAGTTGAGTACAATTCGGCTTCATAGTCAGAATCCAACTGGCATGTAATTCCTCTTCTCTAGGTCTGTGAGTTCTTCCTGCATCCAGCAGTTTTTCCTCACCAAGAAATCATCAGCCTCCCCTCCCTTCCCCCAGTCCCCTGCACTCATTCAGTGACCAGTCCATTCTTCCATTCAGCTGAAACTCATTGTGTCAAGGGAGGGTGGGAAGGCGGGGAGAGGTTCATTTCTCACTTCAGAAACTCAGGAGCTCAAGATGGATCAGCAGGACCTTGGCTTCTGTGGTAGAAAAGAATTCCAGCATGCACCAGTCAGAGACAAAGACAGAGGTTTATTTAGGAAAGTGGGGGATACATATTCAAGGGAGAATGTGGGCCATCTCAAGAGTAAGAGAGTGACTTTACAGTTTTTTTATAGGAGACCCTGTGAGGGGGTGGGTAGGGTCACTTGGCAGGGATGGAGGTTCTGGTCCCTTTCTTTTGAATCCTCAGGTTCCTACCATTTCATTGGTGGGTGCTGGGTGGTGCCTGGGTTTGACCAATGGTCAGATATTTTTAGGAATCCTTTGTTTACCAAGCATCTCAGGAATTTCAGGTGGGGAGAGGGGCCATCATGAGTGTTGGCCTATTGAAGATTTTTGCCTAAGAAAGAAGCAGGCCCTGTAAGGTGAAGATAAGGATTATGAATTTTTTATATTTTAAAACTATAATTTCTCCTTCCTTTCCAGTTTGTCTCTTTTCTACCTATTATTTTTATTTTTCCTATCCTACTTCAATTGGATAGGAATTGAAGTGTCAGGTCCTGGGAATATAAATGTTTCAGTCCCAGTGCTGAAAGAATAGACAATCTAGAAGGGAGATAGACAAAGTTACAATAGAATAGGAGGGATACAGTGATGGCAGTGCAACCTTGTGAACTCAGCACAAATTAAGGAAAGAGAGAAGGGGGTGATGGAAGAATATGAATGAGTGAAAAGGCTCTTGGTAGCAGTGATTTCCCTGTCAAACTTTGAAGGACAAGTGGTATTAATAAAATGATGGGATGGAGGAAGGATTAGTACTAGAGTGGCTAATTTGAAAGATCACAAAAGCTAACTTAACAGTGATGCTCATGGAAATGTGAGTTGCTTCAGGTTTTCATGAACAATTCTTTTTTAGTCCAATTGTGGAGCAAGTGCATCACCTGTGACTTTTCGCCACTAGTTAATCAGTTCTAGTTACACTGAGCTGACAACTGGAAAGAGTTTAGAAATAAGCAAATACTAAAAGTCTTACATGAAACAAGCTCTTTCCAAGCAGAACCTGTGCCTTTTCTTCATCAAACTCTGGATGATTACAATGATGAATTACCATTACCTTTTTACTTTTGTTCAATCAATAACTGAGATTATTATAAGAAAACCACACTCCTTCAGCAAATATCCATTGTATACTGTTACTGTATCAAACTCCTCTTATGCACCACTTCAGGCTCTCTCTTCCTCACCTGTCCCTGGAAGGGTCTTACCGCCTTCCTAGGTGCAAGGAGCTCACTCTGACCACAGGGGTGAGACTGGTTTCCCTGTGCAGCTCCCAAGCACAACACAGAAACACAAGGGTTCCAGCAGGAGCTGGGGCTGATGAGTGAGTTCTCCTTTCTTCCCTCAGTGGGCTATCTTGAGCAGTGCATTCATGAGATGGAGTAAATATTTCTACATAATGAATAAAAATTAAAAAGAATTTATTAAAGAATATTAACTTTATTTAAGAATATTAACGGAGAACTATTAAAGAATAGTTCTCCTTTCTGCCTCACAAGCCCCTTATTTTCACGCTTGCTCCCCTAGGACTTCATTTACTGGTAAAGTAATTGAATTTAAAGTCTTGCAGAGAGCGCAGGGCGCAGTGGTGCACACCTGTAATCCTGTTATGGGGTACGGTGGATCCCCCAAAATCCAGGTTCTTGGTATCGTGAAGAAAAGAATTTCAACACATACCAGTCAAAAACATCTGGCAGGATTTATTAAAAATTAAGGGAAAACTGGGAGAAAGGGAATAAAAAGGAAAGGCATGGAGCGGGGAGCGGGAAGGGGGTAAGGCATGGAGGAGAAGGGCGCGCCTCCAGGGAAGAAGAGGAAGTGGCTTCTTGCAACTGGACTTTTTAAGGATTTTGCTCCTCCTCCTCCTCAGATTCAGGTGGGTGAATAGGTGGTCAGATAAGGCCCCGAAGTTGCAGGTGGAGGCGGGACTTCTGGAGATTAGGGTGTGGAACTCAGGTGAGGCAGGGCTTTTGGAGAAGAAAAAAAAAAAAAACTTCCAAGGGGTGGAGTTAGCTTAACTCTCCAGATTTTAAAAAACTATATTTTCCTGGATAAAAACTATATTTTCCTGGATCCTCCCATTACCATCCTCCTACCTAAATTTCCGCTTTCTAGGCTACCTCATCAATCCCAGTACTTGGGAGGCCGAGACAGGAGGATTACAAGTTCCAGGACAGCCGCAGCAACTAGTGAGATTCTCAGCAACCTAGGGAGACCCTGTTTCAAAATAAATAATAAAATAGGGCTGGGGGTTTAGCTCAGAGGTACAATGCCCCTGGGTTCTATCACCAGTACCACAAAAAAAAAAAAAAAAAGCCTTGCAGGGGATTTCTGGTCCTAGTCTTTTGAACTTATTATAATATGCTGGGCACTGTGCTAGGCTCTTAAGATTCAGGGAACAAAGATTGAAGTTGATTGCCCAAAGGCTTGTTTTGTTTCTTATTATTGGAGCATTGTAGTCATACATCTTCAAAGGCTTGTTTTATGAGCATCATGAATGAGAAAACATCGACTATATTCTCTGTGTCCATGTAGTTATTTATTTATTTATTTATTTATTTATTTATTTATTTATTTATTGAAGTACTGGGAATTGAACCCAGGGGCATTCTACCTCCAAGGTACACCCCCAGTCCTAATTTTTTTTATTCTTTTTTTGAAACAGGGTCTCACTAAGTTGTGGAGGGCCTCACTAAGTAGCTGAGGCTGGTCGAGACCCTGTATCCTCTGGTTTCAGCCTCCCAAGTATTGGGATTACAAGCATGCACCACCATGCTCAACTTAGATATTTTATTTATTTATTTATTTATTTATTTATTTATTTATTTATTTATTTACTTATTTATTTTGTCGTACTAGGGATTAAACTCAGGGGCATTCTACCTCTGAGCTTTACCCCCAGCCCTATTTTTTATTCTTTATTTTGAAACAGGGTCTTACTAAGTTGCAGAGTGCCTCACTAGGTAGCTGAGCCTGGCTGCGAACCCGGGTTCTCTAGTCTCAGCCTCCTAAATGCAGGGATTACAAGCGTGGGCTACCACGCCCGGCTGATATTTTCTTTTTAAAAGATAGTTTGTCAGCTGGCATGGTGGTGCATGCCTGTAACCCAGTACTTGGGAGGATTGCAGGTTTAAGGCTGACTTTGGCAACTTAGCAAAATCTTCAACAACTTAACAAGACCATGTTCCAAAATAAAAAATAAAAAAGCGCTGGGGGTGTAGTTTGGAATTAGAATGCCCCTGGGTTCAATTCCCGGTACCAAAACAAATAAAAATAAATAAATAAAAGGTAGTCTTCAATGGTTTCTACTAAAGGAAGAAATAAGATAGAAGGGTTTTTAAAGACGCAACATTTAATAAGTTATATGTTATAAAGTTGGAGTGTGTATTTCTTTGTAATAAGGGCCAAATAAAAAATGAAAACAGTGGGTTTCATTAAATAATTCTAGGTACTGTGGCCATAAGTTTTTTTGCAAAATGTGTTATATTTTTTACTTTTTGTTTCAGTTATTGGTGTTTCTTTCTGGGTTCCCATCCCAAATCTCAACTCTTTTTCCCTCAACATTCAACTCTCCCTTGTAATACTAATGGCAAAAATGATTGTGTGTTCCCAGGAGGCTGTGACCTTTCTTACAGAGACATGATGAGCATCAGGATGTTGGATCATTAGAGCATGTTTTAAGAAGACTGAACATCCATTCAAAGTTCAATCTCAAAATTAAATGTCATTTTTACATCTTTTGAATGATTGGTCACCTACATTTCACTGTTTTCCTGATAATGGCATTATGTTTTCCTTTAAGCATGAGAAATCACCAATGTGCAACTCCTTTTATTACTAAAGGCTTTGAAAATATGTCAAAGGGAAGACAGCTATTTTTCATTTTAAAGAACTCTCTAATGAAGAGTAGGTACCATTATTTTTGGAATTCCTAAATGAGCATCACCATTTTGTTCTCCAGAATGTTTTGAAAACATAATATCCCATATATGCCACACTCCACCAACTTCACCCCCAACTTTCTTCCCTCAAACAAGAATCTTTTCCATATCCTCCATGAGAAGCCCCTGCCTGAGCATGACCAGTCAGGTGGAGCTTCCCATGAGAACTTCATTTTCCCTGGGATTTCTTTGGCCTAGGGTAGATGGCCCTGGATCAAATCCTTATGAGGAAGAATACCATGGAAGTGCTGCTTCATTCAACTGAGCTGTCCTTGGTGGAAGCAATCCTGGTCACTACTTTGTTAATTGTCAATATCATCTAATCATGCACTTACAGAGGCAGGTAAGAGTCACAAGATAGGAGGCACCATGCAGACTTCCTAAATTTGTTCTCAGGCAAATGTAGCATCAATATACCAAAAAATTCAATGGCTTGTTTCTGGATAAAAATAGGCAGTGCTACTTTCCTCTTCCTTGCTTCAGGCTGCTTGGGTTTTGATGCCAGTTTTAAATTCTGGCTTCTGTTAAAAAAAAAAAAAATCAATCACCTTGCACACAGAAGTGTTTCTGCCTCTCAGAAAATAGCAGGAGGCTCCACTTATATAAAGGGAAAGATGAAATTGTGCTTGCCACTGTAGGATTTAGCATTTAATGGAATAACTTTTGGCAAGAGTTTGGCTGATTTCTTTTCTGCCCAGAACTGCCATTTGCTGCGCCTGCTTTATTCTTAGCTGAGGCTCTACTGGTTTCTGTATCCATCAGAAGGCAGAGTCTTTTGGTTTGTTGAACTGAACTGGAATTTGTGGTATGGTATCAATAAATGTGATTTCTGCATTTTTTTCCTTTCTGGAAAGTATACAAATGAAATATAAATAAAAGTTAAAATTCTCCACTGTTTTTTAACACCACACGAACAGTTCCTGCAGAAGTATGTTAGGCTTATAAAGAATTACCTGTGACTCTGTTCCCTCACTGTTGTTGTTTGTGCACTGCCAACTTCAGGACAAACTTGTCTAAAAGCCACATTTTTAGGGGTTAGAATGATATAAAAATAGCTATCTAATTTTCAACAAAGAAGGGTTTGATGTCCTTTAAGAAATTTCTTTCTTTTTTTTTTTTTTTTTTT
>PVLC010025368.1:0-14990 GCA_004027655.1 Graphiurus murinus | reverse complement strand
TGCTGGGATTACAAGCGTCCGCCACCATGTCCAGCTAACACTCTAGTTATCATAAGAATGAGTTAACTATTTTGGGATTATCTAACTGAATATTGACTCCAGACTCCTTGCTTCTGTCCAGTCGTTGACCTTGGCTCATAATAAGACTCGAGTTCCTCTCCACCTGCTCACACCCTACCCGCAGGAACGTCAGTGGATCCCATGGTAGGATGCCCCACCACTTGCTTTCTCCCTGGTACAATCAGGAACCAGCCTAGGCCACTTGGACTTCTCCTGCCTTGAAGACCTAGCACCCTCACTGTGTTTGTACTTACTGTTCATTACTCATAAAGTCTCATGTTATCACTTCCTTTCCACAGTATTTAATTAATATGGTTAGAATCTAAGCCCTTGGAAGACAGAGGCTGTAATATTGTTTATACTTGCTTGTTTTAGAGCTCTGCCTATATCTGGCACGGTAAGACTGTTGAATGAATGCATAAATGGATGAATGAGTCAGTGCGATCTTTAAGATGCATCTGAAGCTGGGCGTGGTGGCGCACGCTTGTAATCCCAGCATTTGGGAGGCTGAGACCGGAGGATCAGGGGTTCCCGGCCAGCCTCAGCTACCTAGTGAGGCACTCCGCAACTTAGTGAGACCCTGTTTCAAAATAAAGAATAAAAATAGGGCTGGGGTATAGCTTGGAGGTAGAATGCCCCTGAGTTCAATCCCCAGTATCGCAAAAGAAAAAAAAAAAGATGCATCTGAGCTGAATGCACTAAGAACTGGGTATATAGAGCATCTTCCCTGAAGTATAGCTCCAGCGCCCCTACACTGTACTTACATTCCTTGCATCACATTGAAATTTCTTTCCCTCAGCAGTCTTATCTTGCTTTACCCCCTGCGGTACTTCTCCCCTCCAGCCTGGATGGGGTGTGGGGTGAGGCAGTCCTACTTCCATCCCAATGCATCGTCATTTTGTTTAAAGGGGTAGGAGCTTGCCATTAACTGACACACAGAGACAGGAGCTTCAGAGACTCAGCCCTGCTGGATGCGTATCTCTGGAGGAGGATAGCTCCATGGGACTTACGTGGCCTCGTCAGCAAAGCTGCTCTGCTAGGAGTGAGTTTATTTGATCACCGATGACAGTGTCTTGGGTGTGTGGAGGTGTGTGTTTGCTTTTCTTATATAACCACAAAGTAGCGGTTAGTTTCTCTCTAATAGATAAGGGTGGTAGAAGTTGACGTCGGCTTTAAAGCGATGTATGAACTCTTATTCTGTGAACGTGCTTGGCAGGTTCAGTCATGACATATTTCTAACTTTTTCCTCCCCGAACTTTTTCCCGACATCACTCGTCCTCATTTCGTTATTGGTTTGGTTTTGCTTCCATGTAGAGGCAGAAAGAGATCAGACTGGGCTCAGCAGATAGTGACTCACTGCCAGAGAAGCGTGCGCCACGCTACCAGAGATGGGTCTTTTCAGATGTCCTGGCTCCACCTGTGTGACTTTTTCTTCCTTTCTTTTTAAAAGTAAACATGGCAGGATGTGAGCTCACCAGATACCCAGCATGCAGAAACACAGGAACTGCAGGGTAACTAACGGCAAGGCTTCAAAGAGAGTGGCGAGGAGCCCCTGCCTGCTGGTAGACCTTTGAGGGCTGAACTCTCCCTGGGAGGGCACCGAGTGGTGAGACTCCACAGAAACGGTGCCTTCCCAGGCCCTGGCTTTCCTTAGAGCCTGCAGAGGCCTCTACGTAGGTAAAGGATGCATTGGCAATGGGGTATCCTTCTAGCTCTTGGGACTTTGGAATTCAAGCAGAAAAAGGAATTATTTTGTATGAAAGAATCTATAGAGTGCTACCTGGACTTTGCACTGTTTTACATCTTATGGATTAGATATCTCCCTAGGAATATCTTGGGAAGATATGAAGCAAATATGACTGCCATACATTTTACATAAGAAATTGAAAAACAAAACAGGCAACAGCCAAGCTTGATGGTGCATGCCTGTAATCTCGGTACTTGGGAGGCTGAGATAGGAGGATCACAGATTCTAGGCCAGCCTCAGCAACTTAGTGAGACCCTGTTTCAAAATAAAAAATAAAATAGGGCTGGGGGTGTAGCTCAGAGGTAAAATGCCCCTGGGTTTAATCCCCAATAACACAAAAACAAAACAGGCAAATGACCCTGTGACATCAAATTCAACATTAACCTTATTTGACATCCTATGACCTTCCCCTCTGTGCTAGGGGCTAATATTATAAAAGAGGTGATATACCTGGCTAGCCAGCCACTGTATTATGCTTAAATTCTATTCTTGTCTCAGGGGGAGAGTTTGTAACTCTGAAATTACAGATGCTATGTTAAAAGCTGTTTACATTTCCATGGTTTCAATGTTGGTATCTTCATATTATTGTTTACTTTCACTAAGATGAAGTATTTTGAGGATGAAATTCATATTTTCCACCAGTGTTTACCATAATCCATGCTCAGTGAGTATTTATGGCAGGACTGTAGTTACTGAACAAGCCCATTTATAGATCAGGAGAGTTCCTACTGTTTTGTGCTGGTCGCCTGTTCTGAAGATGGGAGGAACCAGCAGGGAAGTGTCTTGCTTTCGATGAACATTCTCCAAACCCTTCCAACCTAGACTTGAATGGCCGATTTGAACTTAGCATTTCCTAGGGGAACTGATTCCAGAACAGGTTTCCATTCCCTCTGCTAAGAGACATCCCGTGTAGAATGTCTCCAGTCCGAAACCACGAAGAAATAGCGGCATGGTCACAGAGACAGCTTGGACCAGGCCTGAGGGTTGCCCCTTCCGTCCAGCCGGGGGTTCCTCTTCCAGCCTGGTACCCTAATAGCGAGGCAGGACAAGGGCAGTTCTTCAAGGAAGTCAGAGCCAGGGTCACTTTCTCTTGCTCTTGGAGGCAGTGAGCAAATCCTTCCTGTGAAGAGAAAGGCCTCTCCCTTCCTCTTTTTTTTTTTTTTTTTTTTTTTCTTGTTTTGCCTGAAGGCCAGGGGTCTTGTTTCTGTCACTGGCTTTTTATTCCCTGGCATCCTCCTTTCTCCCAGTAAACACTGAACTGCAGAGGCCCCCAGGTATGGGAAAAGGCCGGAAGCAGAAGTATGGGAGAGGACCTGAAGTGGAAGTGTGGGAAAGGATACCGGAAGCAGAAGTATAACCAGAACCGGAAAAGCCTTGTGTATCTTCGTCCCCCCTAGACTTCAGTGTGCAAATATCAAAAGATGGGAGCTGTGGTTTCATTAATGGGAGCAACTGAGGTGAAAGTATCTGTCGAGAGGCCTAGAGGAGCATGAGATAAATAATTGCCATGGAAGATTAAAGTTGCTTTCTAATCATGTCTCTCCAATAAAGGACCAGCTGCTAAGAGCACAGTGGGATCCCAAAGGTTTCTTGACAAAGATCTCAACATAACTCACTCAGTCAGATGTAATTAAAAATAATTAGAGGACATCACTTGGCTTACAGGAGATCAAAACACTGGGAGCTTTGTGAATAGACTTTGGAAGGAAGGCTGCAGCGAGATGCGTTCTAGCAAGCTCCTATGGCACCTGAATTCCGGTTCCCACTCAGCTGTGACCAGCTGTGCAGCATTAGGTAAATAGTTTCACCTCTCTAAGCCTGGCTCCCCATCTGTAAGATAAAGACTAGAATCTCATCTTGGATAGGTCACGAGATTATGACATTAAGTGGTAGAAATATATGTGAAAACACTTTCAGTGGTATCAGCTTTGCTTGGTCCTTGTTCTCATTCTCTGAGGTACAGATTAATGAAATCACTTACTGGTTTCAATTCTTTGAGAACAAGATGAAATTTTATTTTTAAAATAAAATTTTAGAAGCCAGGCGTAGTGGCGTATGCTTGTAATCCCAGTATTTGGGAGGGTGAGACAGGAGGATCACAGGCTTGGGGTCAGCCTCAGCTACCAAGTGGGGTTCTCTGCAACTTAATGAAACCCTGTTCCAAAATAAAGACTAAAAAACAGGGCTGGGAGTGTAGCTTGGAGATAGAATGCTCCTAGGTTCAATCCCCAGTACCACAAAAAATTAAACTTTTAGAATGCATGCCTGTAATCCCAGTCCTGGAGAGGCTGAGACAGGAAGATCACAAGTTCAAAGCCAGCCTCAGCAACTTAGACCCTGTTTCAAAATAAAATAAAAAGGACTGGGGTGTAGCTCAGAGGCAGAATGCCCTTGGGTTCAATCCCCAATATATTTAAAAAAAAAAAAAAAGTAAGAAAGAGAAAGATCTCCAACCTGCCTACAAGTATTCAACACATACTCATGGTGAAGAGCCAAGAACAGTAGTTCCATTTCCTCTTCCACCGGCCACATCAGCCATGTCCCCACACTCTCGCTGCTCTTTGGCCACCAGCTCTGACTTTCTGCCCACGAAGCATGCTGAAGGTGCTCCAGCTACAGAGCAACCAGAGCTGGACCCATTCTGAACCCCTGGGTTGGGAGATTTTTGAAGACTGGGGTGGTGGGGGTAGGTAGCTCCAAGATGTCCTTGGTTTTGCTTTTTCAAGTTCAGCCCTTTTCTTCCTTGCAGTCTAAGGGCACGTGGATGAAGTAGATGTTTTCTTCTGCCTTTTCTCCCCGAGTTCTTCCCCAGGCAAACAAATTTGAATTTCTAGTTTTTAACTGTCAGGAAAACAATTGTGCCAGGAAGATGGTTTGGGTTTGTTTTGTGCTATCAGCTGCAGGGCTGGAACAGGACATAGAGGTAGAGCTGTATGCTCTATTTGTTTATCATTATTCATCCTTTCTCCTGCCCCACCGGAGAACTAGCTGGAAGGAGGAAAGAGGAGGAAGGAGAAAGAGAGGGAAGAGCAGGGATTTTTAGAATATAATAATAAAATTGGTTTTTGCTATTAGGATAAGTATGTATTCTGAGAAAACTCTTGCAATTATAGTCTTGCTTATTTCTTACCAGTCTCTTGAGATGTAGAATTCCATTGCTAATAATTTTGGCTGTTAACACGGGAGTCCAAAATAATAGTAACAGAGTTGACTTCCTTCTGGAGTAAGGATCCAGGCTCAGGCAGTCAAGGGTATTGCCAAGGTCGTTACCAAGGCAACCACCTTCACATTCCAGCCAGTGGTGAGTAGCTGGACCCAACCTGAAGGCTGTACCTGTACTAGGCAGGCACCCCATTGGCCATATCCCGCTGCAAGGAATGTGAAGGTCATTGGCATCCAGGGATCACTCAATCTGAGTGCTGCGGGAGGTCATGCCATAAGCCACCCAAACTGTCAGATGCCCTTTGTGAGTGACCACCATCTGCCCCTATCCCATTTCTTCTCCTTATCTTCCTTTATCTTACCTTTCTGGTTTGCCTGTGGACTATCATCCTGATCTTTATTCCACTCCACTTTGAACTTCTATTGGTTGTACATCATCTCTTCCTACTTCTCTACCGTCCAGGTTTCAGGTAAGGAAGAGGGGAGGTGAGCACCACTTGCAGGGTCATGCTTGCGCACACCTGTCTCCCACTCCTAGCAATCTTCCAGGTCTTACTGCTCACTCCCCTTGGGCTATGCCCTCTCCCCAGGTCATCTGGAGCTGGGTGGTAGGACCTAGGTCCCACTACTTCCTAGGAAGGAAGATGGAACCTAATCTATTGCCCCAGCTACCATGGGTAGTGTTCCTAGACCCTAAATAGGATGTTGGAAGGCATTTCCTGGTAAATCAATTGCAAATGCACTGTAGTTGATTTCATAGTACCATTTAGTGCTTCAAAAAATCTACAAACGTGGATTCAGCAGCACAGGTAACATTACTATGGGGGGGGAATGCATTTGCTAGCTGAACAAACTACTTTAATGAAGTTGTGGATGGCTGCCGTTTACTGTCTTGGGAATCTTCCATTGTGAGGATTGGAGGATTCTTTAAGTCCTGAGCCACGGCTTAGATGTCTAAATACTGCCCACAGCACTTTCCACACACAAAATTCCTGATAAATTTGTATTGTGTGGAACAGTGACTTGTTAAATAACCATGTCATCAAAGCTGAGGAATCTCTGTGGGTGCAGGATGATACCTGAACTTGGCAAACAGGTCTTAACAGTGAAAACAGACTAGATTTGGAGCCGAAGAACTTGGGCATGTGGCTCACATGTTCTGCAGACTTCAAAAACTTCTGCATACGGCCATTTTTCCCTTCTTTGTAATGGGAACAACCCAACTCACTTTACGAAATCCGTAAGATTGAAAAATGAGTGAATATATGAAAACTGTGTTCCCTTTTTGTCATACAAAATCATTTTTTAAAATTAGAATTGTAAACTCTGCAAATAACCTCTTTAAAAAAATCACCTAAAATCTGATCCATCCAAGAAAGCATTCTGGTCCAAACTTTTTCCCACTAAAGCTTATGCATGGAAATGTTTATCTTTTTTTAAAGAGCTCCTATTATAAATACTACGGTTAGTATGTAGCTATTTATTTTAATTGTGTCATGTAAATATCTTTATTTCAACAAATCATAATATGCTCATTGTAAAATATTCTATTATATATTATAATAAGTACATATATATATTTATTTTTATATTGGTGCATTGTAATCATACATCTTTGTTAGGTACAAGCTGGTAAAGGCATACATGCACACATCTCTCTTTCAACTCTTCCCCAATTCCCACCTCCTCTCTCCCCCTCCCTCCTTCTCAAGTTCAGTTTAGTGATTGACTTTGATATGAGTGTGAATGTACATCATGTGCATTAGGGTGTCTCCCTCCCCACTCCCATCACCTTCAGTTAAGTCACCTTCTTTGCTCATCTAAGGTTTCTCCTTCTTTGTCTAGAGTCCCTCTTATGTCCCAATTTCTCCCAAGATAGGGCCATAATATATTTAAACAGTATCTTTTTGGGGGACATTGTTTTACCATTATTAAATAATGCTGCAATGAGTATTCTTATATGGATATATTCACACATTTGCCTTATTATTTTAAAATCACTTAATGCATATATCCTCCTATAAAGATTGTACAGGTCCCTTATGATAAAATCTACTTCAGAATTCATATTTTACAAAGATAATAGAATCATATACTATGCATTACAAAATATTCCCTATGAACTGTCTATGGGGGAAGAAGAATTTAATAGTTATGTTTGATAAAAATAAATAAAATGCAGTCTTATTATTTTGCTACAAAATTAGTTTTCATCGTAGAATAATTTTTTTCTATATTCAGAACATTTTAGGTTTTGGAATTGCAGAAGTGGTATAATTTACCTAGCTAACTTACATATCTACAGCTAGTAAAATTGAACTCTTCATTTCTTTTTGACTTTTTATAACTTGTTTTATGAATTACTTGCCTTTGCCTATTTTTCATAAGTGTCTTTGTGATTTTTTATTGATGTTTAAGAGTTTTTCCCATATTAGTTAAATATTTTGCCATGTATTTTACAATCATGCCTCTCAGTATCCTATTTTAATATTTCATATTTCATTAATGTTTATCACACGTAAGTATTTATGTAAAATAGTGAGGAAATGATTGTGTTTGTGGAGCTTGTCTGAGGTATTATATCTGAGAAGTCCTTTCTAATTCCAAAAGGAAGTAATCATTAATCCACATTATCCAATACTTTCAGAGGTTTAGTGGGTTTATCTCTACATTATCTTCCATCTCTCCAATTTTTATTTTGATTTAGCTTTAATGTGGGTTTGAGTCAATGGAAACAGTCCCACTTGTAATCAATCCTTTTTTTTTTTTCCTCACTGGCTTTAAATGCACTTTTCATTACATACAAACGTTTACACATATTTGGATCTGTTTCAGAGCACTCTCTTTTGTTCTGGTGATCTGTCTACTTCTGCTGCTGCCAGTACCACACTATTTCCATTACTACATGATTGTTTAAATATCCATTCAAGTTAAGGGGGAGAGAGAAAGAGGAAGAGGGGAAGCACAGAGGATTTTAGAATTGGGAAAATACCCTGTGGTAGACATATGTCATTATACATTTGTTAAAACCCATAGAATATGCAACAGGAAGAGTGCACCTTAATGGAAACAGTGGTCTCTGGGTGATAATGATGTGTCCTTGTTGTAGTTCATCAACTGTAACAAGTGTACCACTCTAGTGGGGATGTTGATGATGGCGGAAGCTGGTGTGCATGCAGGTGGTGTGTACTGGAGCCCTCTGCATTCTCTGCTCAATTCCGCTGTGAGCCTATCATTTCCCTAAAAAGGTAAAACCTATTAAGCCAAAACAAAAGAAAAAGTAGACAATGCTGCTGAAATCATAGAACATGTACTCAAGGAGAGAATATGAAAAGACAAGTGGAAAATTAGGATAGATTGCAATTTAGAAGTATTGTGATAGAAATATTACAGGGTGTCATAGAACAGTGCTGCTCAAACTCTGTGTTTGAATGTTAGTGAAAGACCAATTTGTTTATTTATTTATTTTTAATTTACTTTTATTGGTGTATTGCAGTCTCACACCGTAATTGTAGTTCAGCATGAGAAAGGTCATGTATGCACACAGGACCTGGTGAGCTTCCCCCCCACCCCCACTCCTTCCCTTTCCCCATACATGATATTGAGATCGGCATTGGAAGCTTCACATGTGTTCAGGGGAAGTGTTTCCTTCATTGAATCTCCCTCCTCACCCCCACCCTCCCCTAAGACCCCCTCCATTGTTCCACTTGGGTCTCGAAGGACCAGCTTTTAAAAATCCACTATTAGTGTACCAACCTCTTTGTTATTCTCATCTTTGAAAAGCGATTTGTAATGGACCCCCTGAATGTTAGTTGTAATGTGCCATTAATCTGCAATGGGTTCCTTGTTAAAATGTTAAATTCCTGCCTTATACTCTGGAGAATACTGCAGTTTTAGTTATAAAATGCCGTGGTGCTCTTTTAAGAGATTGTCGCTGTAGAGGAACAGGCTGGAGTACCTTTCAAACAATGTCTCTGTCACAAGTAATCTCAATAGCTCAGTATCAGTTTTTCACCAAGTAAAGTAGAATCATGGCGTTTGTAAGAGAGATATTCCATAACCATGTCTTCTTTTTCGAGCCTGTTTTCTTCAAAGAAGCAAGGTTTTTAATTTATTCGAATTTTGTGTGTATGGTGGATACAGAAAAGCACCCCCGTGACGTGTGACTAATGAGCAGTCAGCTAGCCTTGCTCTCTTACTGAACTCTTGGCTACCGCATTTGAGGCTGGAATTTTGCTCAAAATTAGTAAAACTAGTGCAAGTCTCACATGTTAAATGCGAGTGGGCCAGAGGCTGCCATGTGGTTGATTAAAGTCATCCCGTGAGAGCAGCAGTAGCGTAGGAGCAAATCCAATCATTCCTTCAGCTCACATTCCTGGCTGAGAGCTCTCCAGACCACTAAGGTGACGGCCCAGCAGACAGATGGCAAACCCGTGGCTCCTGAAACCACTCGTGGCGTGAGTGGCTTGGATCGCCGGCCTTCATTGCCTGAGGTTCGCGTTTGTCATCTGTTATGTGAGAGGCCAGGCCGAATGAAAGGGCCCTTTCAGCTTTCAAAAATGGCAAAAGAGAGAAAAAGAGACACACAGAGAAGGAATCCCCTAACTGACTTGTTCACTCCTCCGTTATAGTCAATTCACCGCCTTATTTGAATAAGTGTCTTATTCACAAGACACTTCCTGTGAGCTCCTGTGAGCATGTCATATGTCCGCGTCTGTGCCGCCCACGGCCCCTAAACGAGAAGGGATGCTGCGACAGAGAAAAGCAGACACCTGCAGTTCACCACGTTCCCTCTCACTGAGGACCTAGACTCGACTCACCAAACTTGCAGAAGTGACACGAGATCGTGAGGGGGGGACTGGGGGAGATTCCTGGCGTTGCCACATTTAATACACTGATTTAGAACACAGCTTCTCAGGCCCCTGCACTGTTGGTTTACCTGTTGGGGGTGGGGTAGAGGGCTAAGCTTTGTGGGTTGGTTAGCAGTAACTCTGCCCTTAACAAAGTAAGGGCCAGGAGCACCTTCTAGCCTCTGCTCGTGACAATCAAAAGTGTTTTCAAGCCAGGTATGGTGGTGCACACCTGCAATTCCAGTACTTGGAAGGCTGAGACAGGAGGATCACAGGTTTGCGGCCAGCCTCATCAACTTAGTGAGGCTCTCCGCAACTTACTGAGATCTTGTTTAAAAAAAATAAAATAGGGCTGGAGGTGTAGCTCAGAGGTAGAATGCCCCTGGGTTCAATACCAATACCACAGGGGGAAAAAAAAAAAGAATATTTTCAGACTTGGCCAAATGTCCACCCAGGACAGTCTTCCCCTGGCTGAGAAGTGCTGACTTAGAGCCACAGCCAGGAGCCGTGCTGGACGCTGAGCAGACAACATGGAGAAAGATGCAGGTGGGCCTGGCCTTGCAGAGTTTACTCCTGTGCAGCTTTTTTTTTTTTTTTTTGCGGTACTGGGGATTGAACCCCAGGGCATTCTACCTCTGGGCTATGCTCCCAGTCCTATTTTTATTCTTTAGTTTGAAACAGGGTCTCACTAAGTTGCAGAGGGCCTCAGTAAGTAGCTGAAGCTAGCCATGAACCCGGATCCTCCAGTCTCAGCCTCCCAAGTACTGGGATTCTTGACTACAGGCTACGTCAGAGCCACCTGCAGGCCTGGCCAAGGCTCCCCCTGCTGAGGCCTCCCCCTCTCAGTCAGCAGGTCTGGGAGGACAGGTTGGGAGGGTTTGTATTTCTAAGGAGCTCCAGGGGATGCTGAAAAGCCACCGATCACAGGAGCCACACTTTGAGAATCTCTGAGCTCTGTCTTGCAGGGAAGAGGAGTCCACTAGAGCTGTAGCGGACAATACAGTCATGCTAATTCATACTTTTTAGATTCAGAAACTTAGGCCCCAAAGGGACTAGTCAACCCACAGCTAATCAGAAATGTCACAGGAAGGAAAAGGAAAAAAAAAAAAAAAAACAAGCAGAGAATCACATCAGTTGAAACCATGACACTAAGTGGTCAGTTTTTTAAAAGGATTTTGGCTTCCTGCTAAATTAACAGATTCATGGTTAGTAAACGGGCGAGTCTAGGAATCTAATCATTACCTCATTTGACAGTTTCCATGGGTTCTAAGCTCCAAATCATTACGAACAAGTTTTTACAACCTTCTCATTTAAACGTTGGGGGCATTTTTGTAAAGATGCGGGTGACTCACAGAGACCTAAGCACACGCATGTGCCCACGTGGGTTCCAGCTTCTCTTCCTTCCCTGTCCCTGCATCTGAGGATCCTTCTGTAATTACCCTGGCACAAACCACCATTGCCTGGCCTGGCTAGCGCATGAAGGTTTCCGCGTATAGGGCTCTGTACAAAACTGTCACTTTGTCTAAGGACAGAAGACTCTAATTTCCGCTTGCTGTGGTGATACTACTGAATACTGTATTTTCTTTGAAAAGCGTCACACACCCTCAGGAGGAAGTGGGGTGTGGTATTAACACAGCACAGTGAGGACAGGGGTGTTTTTGCTACTGGTGTACCCAGAGGTGACAGCTCACTGTATCATTTCTTGTCCTGTCTCCAGCACCAAGTCCGTGTTAACTGGCCACATCGTGCCGATGATAGGATAAAGGAACAAGAAAGTGAAGTCCAGGGTTTCAAAGCCTCCTTTCCTGATCCCCTCTAGCGGGAGAGGCTTACCCTGTCCTGATGTCCCACAGCACATCTACAATGAGGACCATGGCAAATGCTTATTGAGGAACAGCAAAAAGTCAATGCGTGTGAGCCACTTCACCTACCTGGCCAGTAGTTTAGGTCTGTTCTGAGCCGTGTCAGAGGATCCACCTGACACCGTACTTTCATTAGGGAGAACGTGTAGGGTGATTTTAGAAAAGTCCTATGTGATCATAATGGCTACCCTTCCCACCAAACACTGCTGCATGGGTTTCCATGGATTAGTTCCTTACAACATAGACAGAGACCCGGTGCTTTAGAGGTCTCTATGAAGTGGGTTTATTAGCTTCCTCATTTTGCAGATATAGAAACATAGTCTAATAGAGAGATGTAGTTTGTCTAAGACTCTTCTGTTGGTAAGTGACAGGGTTGGCTTTTATACTGTAGGGGCCTCGTTTACACACCCGAGTGCCGCCGTGCGTTAACTCCTTCCTGGGTCTCTATGCCCAGTTGTATCCTTCTCAGCAAAGGTTAAAAGATGATGGAGCCCCAGGCCCAGGGACTTCGGTTCCACCTCCCCAATCAAGCGCTCTTGGACCAGAGTGCCTGGCCCAGGCCCAGGTTTGCCATCAGTGAGGGAGAGCATTGCACGAACACCTGCGTGACAGGAAGAAGAGTTTTCATAGTAAGTTAGGAAGATGGCAAAGCGCTCGATGCCTCAGTGAAAGCTCCTGGGTTGATAAGATAAAAGAGTCACAGAGAAGATCATCTTTTCCAAGCAAATCTTCACTCAAAAAAAAAAAAAAAAACAGAGCCATAAATTAAATTTGCTTTGTATACAAGGGAGCATCTTAGTGGTCACCGCTCCATGGACTGCGGAAATCCAAGTCTTCTCTGAGAGTTCTCAAAATTTGAAAGGTGCTTTCATTGCCTTGAAAATTCTCTCTCCATCTCTCACCTATGCCATCACTATAACACCAAATCAGCCCAGATATGCAGCTCAGCCCCACACCAGTTTCCACAACAACAACAAAAAATCTACTAGCCGGGAGTGGTAGCACAGGCTTGTAATCCCAGCATTTGGGAGGCTGAAACCGAAGGATCCGGGTTCTCGGCCAGCCTCAGCTACTTAGTGAGGCCCTCTGCAACTTAATGAGACCCTGTTTCAAATAAAGAATAAGAAATTGGGCTGGGGGTGTAGTTTGGAGGTAGAATGCCTCTGGGTTCAGCCCCTAGTACCACACACACACACACACACACACACACACACACACACACACACACAAATCTACTCATTCCATTGGTTTCCCTAATTAAGTATAAGATAACTCTTGGTAAACATAAGATAAAATTTATAGGTCCTAAGAAAATACTGGGTTCCAGTTTAATTGACAGCCTTTTGTCTATAAAACAATGCATCTTATACAGCTAATGGTGACTCAGATAAACCATTATAAGTGACAGAGGTGAGCTCACTAATAATTATGAGAATATTTATAACACAGTGTTCAGGTTTTTCTATCTTACAGAGTTTTCTCAAAATAATACCAGTAGGTAGCCAGGTATGTTGGCATAAGCTTTTAATCCCAGTACTTGGGAGGCTGAGATAGGAAGATCAAAGGCTCACGACCAACCTCAGCAACTTAGTGAGATCCTCAGCAATTTTGTGAGACCCTGTTTCAAAATAAAATAAAAATAAGGCTGGGAGTGTAGCTCAGAACTTCCCCCTGGGTTCAATTTCCAGCACTAATAATAATAATACCCATAAGTACATATTATTATCCTTATATTACAGATGGGTAAACTTAAGGTCAGTGATGTTGAGTGTGAACGTCCATGGTCCAAAGAACCAGATTTGCAGGTACTTAAAAATTCACAAGGTTCTTCCCCCAAACACCTGCTGTGGGAGAGCTGAGGTGCTGAAGCAAGGGATTGGGAGAGGAAAAGAACCAAACCTCTGCCCCCAGCACTTAGATTTATGGCCCCAGAGAGTAGAGTTTCTCCAAAATGATACATCATGTCCTCTGGTTAGAGCTCCCTCAAGGGTGCCACACCCAGAAATGATCTTCTAGGAAAAGCAAGAATGTCTGGGGCATCAGGTTGTACTTTTTCCATTTTTACTTTTGACATCATAGGTGATCAAGGCACCTGCTGGGTGATTTGTTTATTGTAAGGGCTATTTTAAAATGTTATCCTTGGTTTACATGTTTTATTTTGATTCACTTTTAGACCATATCTACGGGTGGGGCTAATATTTAACCTAACTTTCCTTTTTTAAATATTTTTATTGGTGCGTTGTAGTCTTACTTTATAATGTAGTTCAGAGGGATAGGGACATACAGGCACACAGCACTTGGTGAGCTTCTCTGGCTCCCTCCCCACTCCTCCCTTCCCTGTACAGGATACTGAGATTGATGTTGGTATTCTCACATATGTGCACACCGTCAATGGAAATGATTCCCTTTTTATGCTGCTTCATCTTAGAAGTCTTAGCAACCAGGTAAAACACTATCTACCTATGTGATTTTTCACTACTTATACTCTTTCCTAGGTGTACATTGCAAGGGAAGTTATTTTTTTAACAGCAATAGGTCTTTTTTTCTTGTAGTAATGGGGATTGAACCCAGGAGCATTTTGCCTCCAAGTGATACCCCCAACCCTTCTTATTTATTTATTTTTAAATTTTGAAACAGGGAGGGTCTTGCTAAATTGCAAAAGGTCATTTTATACAGTAATCACTTTTACTTAAGGTACTTTTCTATCTCCTAGAAAAATGTAAACACTATGGAGTTGCTTAATTTGCCAGAATTCTTCTGAGCTGATGTTTACCCAGTTTGGCCAAGCGAATGCAGTCAAAAGCCACAGAATAGCTTTTTTCTTTTTCTCGAGTTGACTACTGATTATTCTGTGTTCTTCTACATGTCAAAGTTTTGATACAGGTGATGACTATTGTTATTTTCTTTCTCTCTCTCCCTGCTTCTGAGACATCCCTAACTAAATGAAAATACTGTCCAACACTTTTTAAATAAAAAGTAAGTTAAAAGCTGGGTGTGGTGGCACACACCATAATCCCAGTACTTGGGAGACTGAGACAGGAGGATCGCAAATTTGAGTCCAGCCTCAGCAATGTAGTGAGACTCTCAGCAACCTAGTAAGACCCTATTTTAAAACAAATACATACATACATATATATATATACATATATATATACATATATATGTATATATATATGTATATAAAGGACTGGGGGGGGTAACTCAGAAGCAGAATGTCGCTGAGTTAAATTCCAAGTGCCACCAAAAGAAGAAGAAGAAGAAGAAGAAGAAGAAGAAGAAGAAGAAGAAGGAGGAGGAGGAGGAGGAGGA
>PVLC010025367.1:0-23724 GCA_004027655.1 Graphiurus murinus | reverse complement strand
TCTTTCTTTTTTTTTTTTTTTTTTTTTTTTTGCAGTACTGGGGATTAAACTCAAGGGCATTCTACCTCTGAGCTACACCCCCAGTCCTATTTTTTATTCTTTATTTTGAAACAGGGTCTAAGTTGCGGAGGGCCTCACTAAGTAGCTGAGGCTGGCCAGGAACCCGGATCCTCCAGTCTCAGCCTCCAGAATGCTGGGATTAACAAGCATGCGCCACCACGCCCAGCACAAGACACTTTCTGAAAACTTAAAGACTGGGATTGTAGCTCAAAGGTAGAGCACCCCTGACCTTCAACCCCTAATACTGCAAAATAAATAAATAAATAATTAAATAATTAAAAAGAAAATGAAAGCCGGGCTTGGGGGTGCACACTTGTAATCCCAGTACTTGGGAGGCTGAGACAGGAGGATCCAGGTTCGTGGCCACCCTCAGCTACTTAGTGAGGCTCTCCGCAACTTAGTGAGACCCTGCTTCAAAATAAAGAATTAAAAAATAGGACTGGGGGTATAACTCGGAGGTAGAATTCCCCTGGGTTGAATCCCCAGTTCTGCAAACAAACAAACGAAAAAAGAATGCTACTAAAATAGGGCTAGCAGTGTAGCCCAGACTCAGCCTCCAGTATAAGAGAGAGGGGGAGAGGGGAGGGGGGGAGGAGAATACTACTAAATGTGTTATAATAGAGGAAGTAGAGGTTGGGTTTGACAGCACACACACGTGATCCTAGCAACTAGGCAGCAGCAGAATCAACAAGCTTGAGGCCAGACTGGCCAACGTAGCAAGACTCTATTATGAAAATAAAGAATAAAAAGGGCTAGGATGAAGCTCAGTTGTAGAGGACTCCTGGTCTTCACTTCAATCCCCACTACCCCAGAAAAAAAGGGAAGCAGTGCTGTCATGAATGAAAGTGGACAGGATAGTAATTCACAAAGGCAAAGTTCTTTCTCAGGCTATAGCTGAAATCTCAGCTAAAAAGGTAATAATGAGCCGGGCGTGGTGGCGCACGCTTGTAATCCCAGCATTCGCTTGTAATCCCAGCATTCGGGAGGCTGAGGATCCGGGTTCGCGGCCAGCTTCAGCTACCTAGTGAGGCACTCTGCAACTTAGACTCGGTTTTTCTTTTTCTCTTTTTTTTTGTGGTACTAGTGGTTGAACTCAGAGGCATTCTACCTCCGAGCTATACCCCCAGCCCTATTTTTTATTCTTTATTTTGAAGCAGGGTCTCACTAAGTTGTGGAGTGCCTCACTAGGTAGCTGAGGCTGGCCGCGAACCCGGATCCTCCGGTTTCAGCCTCCCGAATGCTGGGATTTCAAGCGTGCGCCACCACGCCCGGCTGAGACTCGGTTTCAAAATAAAGAATAAAAAATAGGGCTGGGGGTGTAGCTCGGAGGTAGAATGCCCCTGAGTTCAATCCCCAGTACCGCAAAAATTAAAAAAAAAAAAAAAAAAAAGTAAAATGCACATAACAAACGTTGCACAGTGCTTGGAAGTTAAATGCTCAATAACTGGTAACTATTATCAATAATGATAAATAGTAATCTCCTATCAAGGTTCCCTATATTGTACATGACCAGCTGTATGCAATGGCACCTTGCCCTGTCCTATACACAATGGCTTCTAGTAGCAGAAACTCAACTTTTTTTTTTTTTTTTTTTTTTTTTTGCGGCACTAGAGATTGAACTCTGAGGCATTCTACCTCTGAGCTACACCCCCAGCCCTTTTTTTTTTTTTAATTCTTTATTTTGAAACAGGGTCTCACTAAGTTGCGGAGTGCCTCACTAAGCAGCTGAGGCTAGCCGTGAACCCGGATCCTCCAGTCTCAGCTTCCAAAATGCTGGGATTACAAGCGTGCGCCACCCCGCCCGGCTTCAACTTTTCAACATTAAGCCACATCCTACATTTTCATCACATTTTGATCTCTCACATTTCTAAATGTACTAGTATAAATTCAAACTCAGCATCATAAGATTTAGCACTTATTGTATCTTCCAACTGATTGCTTTTTTTTTTTTTTAAATATGGTGCTGGAGATTGAACCCAGGGCATTCTACCTTCAAGCTATAACCCCTGCCCCACCTCCCGCCTTTTTTTTTTTTTTTTTGCGGTACTGGGGATTGAACTCAGAGGCATTCTATCTCCGAGCTATACCCCCAGCCCTATTTTTTATTCTTTATTTTGAAACTGAGTCTCACTAAGTTGTGGAGTGCCTCACTAGGTAGCTGAGGCTGGCCGCAAACCCGGATCCTCCGGTCTCAGCCTCCCGAATGCTGGGATTACAAGCGTGCGCCACCACGCCCTGCAACCTCCCACCTTTTTTAAATCTTGAAACAAGGTCTCCCTAAGGTATTGACAGCGTCACTAAGCTGTTGAGCCTGCCCTGAACCCTCAATTCTCCTGTCTCAGCCTCCCAAGTACTGGGATTAGGCATGTGCACCATGCCTGACTTGATTGCATCTTATAAGATTAAGTTCTTTTGTTTTGATTTGGGTTGGGTGTTTGAGATGAGGTCTTGCTCTGTTGCATAGGTGGCCTCAAACTCCTAGGCTCAAGTTGATCCTCCTGCCTTGGCCTCCAGAGTAGATAGGACTCCATTATGTCTGGCTAAAACTAATTTTTGTGTGTGTGTGTGTGTGTGTGTGTGTGTGTGTGTGTGTGTGTGGAATTAGGGATTGAACCCAGGGGCATTCCACCTCTGAGCTACACTCCCAGTCCTATTTTTTAATTCTTTATTTTGAAACAGGGTCTAAGTTGCAGAGGGCCTCACTAAGTAGCTGAGGCTGGCCGTGAGCTGAGGTTGGCCGTGAACCTGCAATCCTCCTGTCTTAGCCTCCCAAGTACTGGCATTACAAGTGTGCGCCACTACCCATGGCTTCCCTTGACTGTTTTAATCTAACCCCTCTTCAATTTCAGTCCACGCCAAATTTTGTTCTGCTCTGAAAGTCTTGTCTTAGGGTTGGGTTTAGGGTATCCTCTGGCCTTGTACCTGAATAGTTGAATCTGGACTCTCTCCCCATGATATCTCTTACCCACAATCAAACAACTACTGAGCTGGGCGTGGAGGTGCACTCCTGAATCCCAGTACTTGGGATGCTGAGACAGGAGGATCGCTAGTTTGAGGCCAGCTTCAGCTAATTAGTGAGGTCCTCTGCTAATTAGTGAGACCCTGCTTCAAAATAAAGAATAAAGCCAGCCGGGCGTGGTGGCGCACGCTTGTAATCCCAGCATTCGGGAGGCTGAGACCGGAGGATCCGGGTTCGCGGCCAGCCTCAGCTACATAGTGAGGCACTCTGCGACTTAGTGAGACTCGGTTTCAAAATAAAGAATAAAAAATAGGGCTGGGGGTATAGCTTGGGGGTAAAATGCCCCTGAGTTCAACCCTCAGTACCGCAAAAAAAAAAAAAAAAAAAAAAAAAAAAGAATAAAGCCGAGAGTCGGGCGTGGTGGTGCACACTTGTAATCCCAGTACTTGGGAGGCTAAGACAGGAGGATCTCAGGTTCATGGCCAGCCTCAGCTACTTAGTGAGGCCTTGTTTCAAATTAAAGGACTGGAGGTATAGCTCAGAGGTAGAATACCCCTGGGAGCATACTTGGGAGGCTGACACAGAAGGATCAGCAACTTGAGGCCCTCCACAACTTAGTGAGCTTGGTTTCAAAATAAAAAGAATAAAATACAGCTGTAGGCGTAACTCAGAGGTAGAATCCCAGAGTTCCATCCTTAGTACCACCAAGAAAAAAAAATCAAGGGAGAACAACACAGGTACATTTTGAAAATATTCTATAACAGGAAGGATTTTTAAAGCTGCACAGGTATCCTCAAATACATTGCTTAAAAACCAAAGCCAGGCGTGGTGGGGCATGCTTGTAATCCCAGTACTTGGGAAGCTGAGACAGGAGGATCTGGGTTTGTGGCCAGCCTCAGCTACTTAGTGAGGTCCTCTGCAACTTAGTGAGACCCTGTTTCAAACTAAAGAATAAAACATAGGACTGGGGGGTGTAGCTCAGAGGTAGAATGCCCCTGGATTCAATCCCCAGTACCTCAGGAGAAAAAAAAAAGACAAAGGCTAAAAACAAGTCACCTCCTACTTTCCCATCAGATTGGGCCTGCATGCCCAACAGAATAGTCACTTAAACTGAGCATGGTGGTGCACCCTTATAATCCCAATACTTAGGAGGCTGAGTGAGGAGGATCACAGGTTTAAGGACGACCTTGGTAAATAATGAGACTTTCATCAAACTAGTGAGACCCTGTTTCAAAATAAAGATAAAACAGGGCTGAAGATGTAGCTCAGAGGTAGAATACCCCTAGGTTCAATCTCGAGTGCCACCAAAAAAAATAAATAAATAAAAAGGGGTTCAAGACAGATGTGGTGGCATATACTTTAAATTGGAGTACTTGGGAGTCTGAGACAGGAGGTTTGTAGGTTGGAGGACAGCCTCAGCAAGTAGTGAAGACTCTCATCAATCTAGCAAGACCCTGTTTCAAAATATAAACTAAAAAAATAGGGCTGAGAATATAGCTCAGAAGTAGAATGCTCTAGGTTCAATCCCCAGTACCACAAAAAATAAAATAAATATAAGAAGGGGCTCAGGGGCTCTCTCATCTCAACTTTAAGAAGTCTTTACAGCCCAAAAATAAATGACAAAAATTATTTGGATAAAAATACAGGCACTTCTTTTTCTGGCCATCAGATTTCTGACTCTCTCCCCCTACCAAGGCTTATAATTAAGAGAATATGCAGCTTATTTAGCAAACTAAATAAGCTCAAACAATCAGATTACTCCTGTCTTACATCAAAGTTAAATATCTACTCTTATGAGAAGGGGAGGTGGTACAGGGCATGGTGGTGCAAACTTGTAATCCCAGCACTTGGGAAGCTGAGACAGGAAGATGGAAGGTCTGTGGCCAGCCTCAGCTACTTGGTGAGATCCTCTGTAACTTAGTGAGAGACAATGTTTCATTTCAAAATAAAGAATAAAAAATAGGACTGGGAGTGTAACTTGGAAGTAGAATGCCCCTGGTTTCAATCCCCAGTACTGCAAAAAACAAAAAAAAACACGACAGGACTTTGCTCACACTTCTGATGTTTAAAACCACTGTGAAAGATTTGTGACTTGCAGTTATAGGTGAAATGCTATCATTCAATCTCTTACAACAGAGAAGACTCCTTGAATCTTCACTAATCAATTTTATTGGAAAAAAGCAATTTCAGAACAGAAAAATCCCTACTATATACAAGATAGAAAAGCCAGTATCAGCAGTCTGCAAGCACAAGGCAGGGGATGGGAAACACCAAATCATAGCTGCAAAGAGCCAGAGATTCCACTCTGGGAAAGGCAGAGAGGAAATCCTTTCAATGGGAAACCACAGGAGTAGATTACTGTGATTACACTTCAAAAGCAAAGGCTCTGCCATAGAGACACATAATTGAGAGGAAAATGCTGCCCCTTGATCAGGGAAGTCAGGCCCCCTGCTATATACTCTCTTGCATTCATAAAAAATAAAAATAAAAAGGGAGAAACAGCCG
Organism: Graphiurus murinus; assembly: GCA_004027655.1. Lineage (NCBI taxonomy): Eukaryota > Metazoa > Chordata > Mammalia > Rodentia > Gliridae > Graphiurus > Graphiurus murinus. The sequence goes on along the minus strand of PVLC010025367.1, from coordinate 18,200 downwards.
TAAGAAAACTCATCTCCACCACTTGTCTCCTTCCAGATCACAAACTGCCTGCCAAATGAAAAGCATCAAAGATGCAGTGCAGGGGCATGAAGGCAAGGATGCCTAGCAGGCTTGTCCTTCTGAATATATTCAAACTGAACAGCTCGAGGACTAACCACATGCACAGAGCTCCCCTGCTCCAAGCAAACAGAATGACAAGCCAATACAGACCAGGTGGCTACTGGAATCCCTTATTGCACCAAGGAAACCTGCAATGACCTTGGAGACTGCTGAAATATAAAAGATTGGACTTTAAGGTAATCTGGGCTAAGTATCATACAGCCAAAATAACCAGTTTCTGGACACTAACAGATTAAACCTAGCTGAAAATTCTCCATCTGACCACAAATCATTAAGAACAGAGAAGACAGGGGCAATCACTTTAAGCATGGCGAGATACATTCAACAAAATGCACATCATGTGGCAGTGGTATCAGAATGAGGAACTTCATAATTTTGAAACAAAAGTCCAACAGAGAATGGCTCCAGTCCTAGTCCAATATGAAAAGAAGTGACCAGGCAACAATCCTAAGGGCCAGATTTAGTATGCAACAGTGCCATGGACTAGAAAGGGTGAGAGTAGAGAGAGATGAGTCAAGGAATGTCAAAAAGGTGTCTATCACTTGACTATCCCTTACTTGTTCTGTCATCCTAAATATCAACTAGGCGGGGTCAATATAACTGACAGCCATAACCTTGGATTTTAGACATTTAAATATTATTTCTTACTCCTTGTGCTTTCAATTTATTCCTGGCCAGATTTGTTGTATGACTTTTAATAATAACAATAAAAAATGCATCCCTGGCTCTTTAACCGAAAGAACCCCCTAATTGATTCCCACAGTAATTAACCTGCATTTTACCTCAGAGAGCGGTAGTTAAGGAAGTCGGCACTGCTATTTATAACTCATCTCAAATTGAGGGCAGACTGCCTAAAATCTAACACATCCCAGCTGTACTCCTGTTTGAACTGGGGCCAAGGGAATTTTTTAAAGCAATCTTGGCACCGAATGAATGACACCAACAGTATGAGAGCGCGAGTGGTTGTGTTGTGGTGACGTAGCACTGGAGGTGGAATGGGAGAGGGGGGCCAGTGTACTGTGATCCCTCCCGTGCATGCCTGCTGCTTGCTGAGTCCCAGTACAGTAAGCTGGGAACCGCCCACTGAGAGCCAAACACAGGAAAAGCCTTTTCCTGTGGAACGCCTTGAAGTGAGAAACACATGGCTAATCTGCATAAACTCGAAGCCACACCGCCCCTGCCAGGAAGGTTAGTGCTCATAATCTCTGGCCATGAAGCTGGCTGCCTGGGAGGACTTGGACTGGCGCCTGATAACCCAGAAAGAGTCGGGAGAACAGATGGGTAAGGACCCCAGCAGAAAACAGCCCCGGGTCATGTGACTCACCACATGGCCCCGCCAGCACAAACTATTGTCTGGCTGGGAGCTCCTATACAAAGGCACCAGGCCTCAGCTTCCTGTGATTCCAGGGACAGGCGGCAGCTGTTGATCCAGTTCCCCAAGAGGACCCTCCCGTTAGCCGGCATTCTAGGCGCGGACCAGTATAAAAAGTTTAAGGCCTCTCCTAACCAACAAGCTTTCTTTCCTGCCAGCTCCAAGGAGTTCTCTTAGATCTTGGAACTAAGATCTTAGGACACAGTAGACTTGCGAAAAAAGAACAATCTTTGTACCCTCCTACACAGAAGTTGACTGGCATAAATTATTCCCATTGTCCCTCTCTCCTCTGGCCACAGACATTGGTATCTAATGCCTGCCCTTTTTTTTTTTTTTTCTTTCTCTCTCTTTTTTTTTCTCTAGCACCCTTAACCCAAATGAAGAGAAACTCTCCAGAAACCTGCTTGCTTTACTTCTACCCCCAGACCCTGGCTCCTAAAATAAGAAAACTGCCCTTGTTTTGTTTTACTTTTGAACAGTGAGAAAACATGACTGTTTATGTGACCTAGGACAGTAAGGGACCCCTAACCTCCTATTTGTCCTCAGAGACATCGCTAACGATTTCTTGATGCTAAATGGGTAAAAGGAAAATTACAATCTCATCAGATATACCAACACCCAACCCTGGGAATATAACCTGGGAGCCACGCCCCAGTTTTTCTACTTTGCCAAGAAATGGAGAACAATTCCTTTATTCTAGTTTTAGTTCATTCAAATTCTAAAATTGGCCATTTGCCTTTGGGGAGAGAAATCACCAACTAGGTTGCAACTACCACCCAAAAAGGATAGTTCTGTTGGTTTCTTTTTTTTTTTTTGCAGTACTGGGGATTGAACTCAGGGGCATTCTACCTCCGAGCTACACCCCCAATCCTATTTTTTATTCTTTATTTTGAAACAGGGTCTCACTAAGTTGCGGAGAGCCTCACTAAGTAGCTGAAGCTGGGCTTCGAACCCAGATCCTCCAGTCTCAGCCTCCCAAGTACTGGGATTACAATCGTGCGCCACCATGCCCGGTTAGTTCTGTTGTTTTAAATTCTTTCAAACCTCTTTAATATCCAAGTTTAAGAGCCCATTTTCAAGATATCACCTGAAGTACCAGCCTGAGGAAACCCCCAGAAGGGGCTGCACTCAGACCTCAGATTCAAGACCTTCTACCCCGCCCCCAAAGTGATGCGGAACCACCTCATTTGTGGATATTTAGGCTCCTGTGCTCTATCCTTCCAGGTTAGAAGATGAGAGAAAACTCAGATTAAAAGGAGACTAAAAGGGGAAGAGTTGCCGGGCATGGTGGCGCACGCTTGTAATCCCAGCATTTGGGATTGTGAGACTAGAGGATCTGGGTTCACAGTCAGCCTCAACTACTTAGTGAGGCCCTCTGCAACTTAGTGAGACCCTGTTTCAAAATAAAGAATAAAAAATAGGGCTGGGGGTGTAGCTCGGAGGTAGAATGCCCCTGAGTTCAATTCCTAGTACCAAAAAACAAAAAGGGGAAGAGTCATTGAATTAGCCAGCAAAACTCAAACAGATGAGAGCCAACTGTAATAACCACTTCACAGCTGTCCACCTAAAAGAAGCATGCCAGAAAAACCACAACCAGGTGGCTGGTATTTCTTTCTTTTTTCTTTGGCACCAGGAAGAGCCCTTCAAACAAAGCAGCTAGAGGACCAAACTAATGAATTTCCCAACAAATGGGAAATTTGTCCATAGCATGTTCATCAGCCACCTTTTACAGAGAAAAGTCTCTTCCTAAAATGATGATCACTTCTTATAAGACCAAACTTAGCTAACCAATTCCTTCCTATATCCAATAAACTATAAAAGCCTATAAAGAAACCAAGCAACTTCTTTGGAAAATTTTCCTCTTTGGGTACTGCTTAAAACCCAGGACTATAAATTGGGCATGGTGGCACATGCCTGTATTCTTAGTACTTGGGATGCTGAGACAGGAGGATTGAGGTTTGAGGCCAGCCTCAACAACTCAGGGAAACCCTGTCTCAAAAAGGGAGGAGGGGGCGTGGAAGTGTAGCTCAGAGGTAGAATGCCCCTGAGTTGAATCCCTAGTACCAAAACAAAACAATAAGGCTCCAAGAGAAGATGACTGAACAGGAACCCAAATGCCATCTGCTAAAATTAAACTTTTTTACAACTCTTAGAAGTTAAGGCAGCAAGGGCATAGTGGTGCACGCTTGTAATCCCAGCATTTGGGAGGCTGAGACCAGAGGATCCAGGTTCGAGGCCGGCCTCAGCTACCTAGTGAGGCACTCTGCAACTTAGTGAGACCCTGTTTCAAAATAAAGAATAAAAAAATAGGGCTGGGGGTGTAGTTGGAGGTAGAATGCCCCTGAGTTCAATCCCTAGCACTGCAAAAAAAAAAAAAAAAGTTAAGGCATCGATACAACAAAGTGGGAAGAGCAGTAAATGAGAAGCACTACACTTGGCTTCCAATTCCAGTTCCCAGACCAACTTCCTGGGGGAGCAAAAAAGGTAATGACCCAGGCTGTAATAATTCAACCTCCTTTAGCCGGGCGTGGTGGCGCACACTTGTAATCCCAGCATTCGGGAGGCTGAGACCGGAGGATCCGGGTTCGCGGCCAGCCTCAGCTACATAGTGAGGCACTCCGAAACTTAGTGAGACTCGGTTTCAAAATAAAAGAATACAAAATAGGGCAGGGGGTATAGCTCGGAGGTAGAATGCCCCTGAGTTCAACCCCCAGTACCGAAAAAAAAAAATTTAAAAAAGAAAAAAACAATTCAACCTCCTTTGCTACACAATCCAATCCTACCCTCCAGATTCCAATGGGGCCAGGAATGTGGGGCCTGGATTTTAATACCAGGAGATTTTCAGGTCCAGTCTAAGTATTTGGGCTATGTGTGCCCCCTCTAAAACTCCTCCCATCTTCAGCACAGAGTGACTCTAGAAGTCAGATGCACATTGTTTCCTCAGCCAAGCAATGGTCTGAAGAAGGCAGTGAATGGCCAACAGAGAAAAATCATCGAAGTGCCTCAGATTACAAGATTTCTAAATGAGCAGCAGTCTCAGTAAGCCAATCTTTCCCAAATTCCTATACTCAGCCCCTGATGAGTTTACCTGAACACATTATCACTCTAGCACATATTATTTCCCTCATTTGCTGTCTGTATCCTGTACTAAAATAAGTTACAGAAAGGTAGAGGTTGCAAAATAAATTCCTACTTAAAAACAAAAAAGGAGGCTGGGCAAGGTGGGGCACACCTGTAATCCCTGTACTTGGAAGGCTGAGACAGGATGATCAGAGGATCGCAGATTGAGGCCAGTCTCAGCTACTTAGTGAGGCCCTCCACAATGTAGTGAGAACCTATTTCAAAATAAAGAATAAAAATAGGGCTGGGAATGTAGCTCAGAGGAAGAATGCCCCTGGGTTGACCCCCAGGTTTCTCAAAAACAAAAACAAAAAAACCTCAGCCTTGCAATGTCTCTTCAACTTTTCTGTCCCTCAGTCCTCATCGAAAGAATAATGATAAGCTGGGCATGGTGGCACGTGCCAGTACCAGCCCTTGGGAGGCTGAAACAGAAGGATTGCAGGTTCAAGGCCTGCCTCAGTAACTTAGCAAGGCCCTCAGCACCAAGTAAGATCCTGTTTCAAAATAAAAAACAAAGCTGGGCATGGTGCTGCACGCTTGTAATCCCAGTACTTGGGAGGCTGAGACAGGAGGATCACAGGTTCATGGCCAGCCTCAGCTACTTAGTGAGGCCCTCTGCAACTTAGTGAGACCCTGTTTCAAAATAAAGAATAAAAAATAGGACTTAAGAGCCGGGTGTGGTGGCACATGCTTGTATCCCAGCATTTGGGAGGCTGAGACTGGAGGATCCAGGTTCGCGGCCAGCCTCAGCTACCTAGTAAGGCACTCCGCAACTTAGTGAGACCCTGTTTCAAAATAGAGAATAAAAAATAGGGCTGGGGGTGTAGCTCGGAGGTAAAATGCCCCTGAGTTCAATCCCCAGTACTGAAAAAAAAAAAGGGGCTCTGGGTATGGCTCTGAGGTAGACTGCCCCAGGGTTCAATCTCCAGCACTACACACACAACAAACCCTCACCACCACCACCACCACCACCACCACCACCACACACACACACACACACACACACACACGTTATGTGAATGTGGTCCCTCTCAAAATATGGAGTTTTCCACGTAATATTTTAAGCAGCAATTGACTATAGGTAACTAACTGCAGAAAGCAAAACCATAGATAAGGAGAAAATACTGTAAAAACACCTTCAAAGTTGAATGTGATGAGTTAATTAGTAGAAAAAAGAAATCACCCAAAAAACTCTTCCTCAATCCAGCTAGACAGGCCACAGACTATTCACTGAGCTCTCGTCCACCTGGAATATTCTTTCTTTTCCTCCCTCCTTCCTTCCTTTCTTCCCCAGGTGTCTGAACCCAGGGGCATTCTACATAAAAACTACACCCTTTTAAAAACTTTACTTTGAAACAGGGTCTCGTAGGCAGATGTGGCAGCACACGCTTATAATCCCAGGACTTGGGAGGCTGAGGAGAATCACAGGTTCATGGCCAGCCTCAGTTACTTATTGAGGCCCTCCACAACTCAGTGAGATCCTGTTTCAAAAATAAAGAATAGAAGCTGGGTATAGTGGTACACACTTGTAATCCCAGTACTTGGGAGGCTGAGACAGGAGGATCAGGGTTCGCTGCCAGCCTCAGCTACTTAGTGAGGCCCTCCACAACTTAGTGAGACCCTGTTTCATAATAAAGAATAAAAATAGGGCTTGGGGTGTAGCTCGGAGGTAGAATGCCCCTGGGTTCAATCCCCAGTACCGCAAAAAATAAAGAATAGGCTGGGCGTGGTGGCACATGCTCATAATCCCAGTACTTGGGAGACTGCAACAGGAGGATCGAAGGTTTGAGGCCAACGTCAGCTACTTAGTGAGGCCCTCCACAACTTAGTGAGACCTTGTTTCAAAGTAAAGAATAAGAAGTAGGGCTGGGGCCGGGCGTGGTGGTGCACGCTTGTAATCCCAGCATTCGGGAGGCTGAGACCGGAGGATCCGGGTTCGCGGCCAGCCTCAGCTACCTAGTGAGGCACTCTGCAACTTAGTGAGACCCGGTTTCAAAATAAAGAATAAAAAATAGGGCTGGGGGTATAGCTCGGAGGTAGAATGCCCCTGAGTTCAATCCCTAGTACCGCAAAAAAAAAAAAAAAAAAAGAAGTAGGGCTGGGGGTGTAGCTCAGAGGTAGAATGCCCCTGGTTTTAATCCCCAGAGCCGCAAAAAAAATAAATAAATAAAAATAAAGAATAAAGCTGGATGTGGTGGTGCACATTTGTAATCCCAGCATTTGGGAGGCTAAGACTGGAGGATCCAGGTTCTTGGCCAGCCTCCGCTACCTATAGAGGCACTCCGCAACTTAGTGAGACTCGGTTTCAAGATAAAAAATAGGGCTGGGGATGTAGCTCGGAGGTTTCAGAATGCCCCCAGGTTCCATCCCCAGTACCACGAAAAAATAAAGAATAAAAAATAGGGCTGGGGGTGGGGGAGGTAGGGAAGTGTAACTTAGAGGTAGAAAGCCCCTGGGTTAAATGCCCTGTACCGAAAAAAAAAAAAAAAAAAGAAACAGGTCTCACTAGGTGCTGAGGCTATCCTTGAACCTGCACTCCTCCTATCTGAGCCTCCCAAGTACTGGGATTATAGACAAGCACCACCACACGGAGCTCCAACTAAAATTTTAATCCTGCACATGTTTACACTTGGTCCCTGATTACCTTTTTCTCCTGATGTACTACCAGCATGGTCTATGAGCTACATTCCCAGCCTGCTTACTTTGTACAAAATCTGTATCCTATACTTGAATGGAAGTTCCAGGGATGTGTATGTGTCTGTGTATATTTAATTCACTGCTGTATACTCCAACACCCTTAGTTACCACCATCCTTCACCAAGTCCCAGATTTCTGGCAGTAAAGGTTAGAAACCAGAATAATTAACATCTGACCCCATACACTCAAGACCAAAGCCCAAAGCAATCAACTAGAGGCTAGTCAACAATCAAATAAACTAGGGTGACACTTTTTAAAAAAGAAAGTAGAGTTTGACATCAGTCTGAGCAAGTCATTTCATCCCCTGGCATTAGAACCATCTGTAAAACAGGGATTAAAAACTTATGTTTAACAAAGATAGGAAACATCTTAAATCATAAGTACATTATGTGAAATGCTTGCTACAGTGCCAGTCCATAAAGTACACACAACAGACATTACTTCCCTCTCCACCTTCAATAGGAGAAAAGGCAGAATAGGGTTGAAAGCAGTTTCAAAATACCTACTTAAAAAACATGAACACACAAGTCAGACACCAAAAAGGTTGGCCAGTCCAAGTCTCAAGCACCACCTACTTTCAGTCTGTTCTCCCAGAGGAATTTGTTCAATAACTCCTTCCAAGAATTCTGATAGTACAGCCAATAGTTTTCAACTGGGGCATTACCAGCCACTGAGAAATGTTTGGAAATAAATGTATGAAAGTGCTTCTTTTTGGTTGTCACAGCGACTCTGTAGTGCTACTGGCACTTATTACCTGGGGAGCAGGATGCCAAATGTCCTGCAATGCAGCTTCACACAAAGATCCTAGCTGTGAAACAATGGACTGTAGCCCATTACACATGAGATGGATAATTTCCTCCAATGCTTAACCCACACACAGTCAAGAGAAAAGGAGTCAGAACTGACCAGTACCAATTACAGGAGCCCAACAACAAAGCCACCACTAGCCAAGGTGGGCGTGGTGACACATACCTCTAATCACAGTACTTGGGAGGCTGAAACAGGAGAACTTCGGGTTCTAGGCCAGTGTCAGCAACCTCATGAGGCCCTCTGCAACTCAGTGAGATCGTTTCAAAATAAAAAAAACATAATAATAAAAAATAATAATTTGTGTGTGTGTGTGTGTGTGTTCCTGAGGGTTAAACCCAGGGGACTTCTACCTCTGGAATACACCCCTAGATCTAATTTTTTTTTTTTTTTTTTTTTTGCAGTACTGGGGACTAAATCCAGGGGCATTCTACCTCCGAGCTACACCCCTAGTCCTATTTTTTATTCTTTATTTTGAAACAGAGTCTCACTAAGTTGCAGAGGGCCTCACTAAGTAGCTGAGGCTGGCCTCGAACCCAGATCCTCCGGTCTCAACCTCCCAAGTACTGGGATTACAAACGTGCACCACCACGCCTGGCTATTTTATTTTTTATTTGGAAACAGGGTCTCACTAAGTTGCTGAGCACCTCACTAAGTTGCTGAGGCTGGCCAAGAACCTGCAATCCTCCTGTCTCAGCCTCCCAAGTACTGGGATTACAAGCGTGAGTCACCACGCCTGGCTTTCAATAAGCACTTACTGAATTAATGTAAGCAACTAGCATATGGTAGGTACTCACAGGTTATTCAAAACAAAGAGTTTGACATAAGACTTCATATACTGGCACATCCAATTATTTTTGTCTATTTAAACTAGACATTTCAACCAGGTGTGGTGGCACACACCTGTAACCCTAGTACTTCTAAGGCTGAGACACAGGGTTGCAGGTTTGAGGCCAGCCTCAGGAACTTAGCAAGACCCTGTTTCAAAATTAAAAACTAAGCCAGGCGTGGTGGTACAGGCTTGTTATCCTAGTGCTTGGGCAGCTGAGACAGGAAGATTGCAGGTTCGAGGCCAGCCTCAACTACTTAGTGAGGCCCTGCTTCAAAATAAAGAATTAAAAAAATAATAATAATAGGGCTAGGGATGTAGCTCGGAGGTAGAATGCCCCTGGGTTTAATCCCTAGTACCGAAAAAAAAAAAAAAAAAAAAGAGTTTGGGATATTTTTCAGAGGTAGAATGCCCCAAGTTCAATCACTAGTACCACAAACACACACACACACAAAAATGGATAAAAAATAGGGTTGGGAAGCCGGGCGTGGTGGCTCACGCTTGTAATCCGAGCATTCGGGAGGCTGAGACCGGAGGATCCGGGTTCGCGGCCAGCCTCAGCTACCTAGTGAGGCATTCCGCAACTTAGTGAGACCCGGTTTCAAAATAAAGAATAAAAAATAGGGCTGGGGGTATAACTCGGAGGTAGAATGCCCCTGAGTTCAATCCCTAGTACCACAAAAAAAAAAGAAAAAAGAAAAAAAATAGGGTTGGGGATATTACAGCTGAGAAGTAGAATGCCCCTGGGTTCAATCCCCGGTACCAAAAAATAAAAATAAAAAGGGGGGGGTGGTTTCTTACCCACATATCCTCTGATGCTTCTACTAGGGAAGGGACACACACTGGTGTGGATGGACCACAAGACTGACTGAGTGGGCAAATCTCTTGCACTACTTGTCAGTATTTATACTTCTCAGTATTTATCATTAAGTGATACGGTACACATATGAAATACATGGAAAGGCAAGGGTCGTATACAAGTACAAACAGAGCTACACCTAGGAGTCACTTTTCAGCAAAGAAATGCTGTTGTGAATAGTCCCTAGTCCCTCTGATTAGTTTCTAAAGTACTCCTCCCTCTTGTATGTCAAACTGATTTGCAGATAAGTGTTCAAACTGCCCCTAGCCACAAATCTTCAAGACTTCTCCTTTGCTTTCTTGTTCACACTTCTCCTCTATAACCCAGGGCCAACAGCATGCTCTACCACTAAACTAGATCCCTGCACTCTCCCATACTTTTATATTATCTACAACTCCAAACTTCCTCTAGTTTCCCATGCAAAAAGATACTAAACTTCTCCAAGTATAGAGTTCTAATTTTTTGTGTGTGGTACTGGGGATGGAACCCAGATGCCTTCTATCTCCAAGCTACACCCCCAGATCTATTTTTTTTTTTTAAATTCTTTATTTTGAAACAGGGTTTCACTAAGTTGCAGAGGGCTTCACTAAGTACGGAGGCTAGCCACCCACCTGCGATCCTCCTGACTCAGCCTCCCAAGTACTGGGATTACAAATGTGTGCCACCACGCCCAGCACATAGTTCTACTTTCCAACGAAGTTTTTCCTTCTATACTAATAAAGGTATCTATGACACAACATTGAAATATAGGAGCCTAACTTACATGCAGTCTATCATCATGCTTCCACATCAGTCAAGTGCAAACTTTTTGTTGTACTGAGGATCGAACCCAGGGGCATTCTACCTCTGAGCTACACCCCCAGCCCTACTTACTATTTTTTATTTAGAAACAGGGTTTCGCTAAGTTGCCAAGGCCTGTGATCCTCCTGTCCCAGCCTCCCAAGTCCTGGGATTACAGGCATGTGCCACTACACCCTGCTCTCAAGTATGGTATTTTGATAAAGACACCAAGAAGGAACAACAATGCCACAGTGCTCATTTTATTAATTTCTAGGGCTGCTTTGGGCCACTTCCACAAAATATTAATCTTTCATAGGTTTCTGTAAGTCTACTCTAAACTATAACAGGCGCAATTAAATAAATTAAGGAATGGTCCAAACTTAATAAACCAACCTTATTAAGACTACAGGTAGCCAGGCATGGTGGTGCACACTTGTAATCCCAGCATTTGGGAGGCTGAAACCAGAGGATCCGAGTTCGCAGCCAGTCTCAGCTACCTAGTGAGGCCCTCCGCAACTTAATGAGACCTTGTTTCAAAATAAAGAATAGAAAGCCGGGCGTGGTGGCACACGCTTGTAATCTCAGTATTCGGGAGGCTGAGACCGGAGGATCCGGGTTCGCGGCCAGCCTCAGCTACCTAGTGAGGCACTCCGCAACTTAGTGAGACTCGGTTTCAAAATAAAGAATAAAAAATAGGGCTGGGGGTAGAGCTCGGAGGTAGAATGCCCCTGAGTTCAATCCCCAGTACCGCAAAAAAATAAAATAAAATAAAATAAAGAATAGAAAATAGGAGCCGGGCGTGGTGGCGGACGCTTGTAATCCCAGCATTGGGGAGGCTGAGACCGGAGGATCTGGGTTCGCGGCCAGCCTCAGCTACCTAGCGAAGCACTCCGAAACTTAGCGAGACTCGGTTTCAAAAAAAGAATAAAAAAATAGGGCTGGGGGTATAGCTCGGAGGTAGAATGCCCCTGAGTTCAATCCCTGGTAGTGAAAAGAAAAAAAAGAGAAAATAGGGCTGGGGGTATAGCTCGGAGGTAGAATGCCCCTGAGTTCAATCCCCAGTACCAAAAAAAAAAAAAAAAGACTATAGGTACCTCCAAATTCTCAGGATTTAAGGTCAGCAATTTTCTAAATAGAAAACCATAGAGCTGCACAAATTCTACAGCACTTCTCAAAGATCTAAAAGTATGTTACCATCCTTCTCTACACCATTGTCCAAACAAATGTGTACAGAAGACCTTGGCTTCATGTTTTATACCAAAAATACATGGAACCAGACCAAAGTTACCGCTGTCTTTTTATTTTTGTATGTATGTATGTACTGGGAAATGAACCCAAGGGCATTTTATCTTTTTTTTTTTTTTTTTTTTTGCGGTACTGGGGATTGAACTCAGGGGCATTCTACCTCCGAGCTACACCCCCAGCCCTATTTTTTATTCTTTATTTTGAAACCGGGTCTCACTAAGTTGCAGAGTGCCTCACTAGGTAGCTGAGGCTGGCCGCGAACCCGGATCCTCCGGTCTCAGCCTCCTGAATGCTGGGATTACAAGCGTGCGCCACCACGCCCGGCTCCCCACGGGCATTTTATCTATGAACTATAATCTCTATTATTATTATTATTATTATTATTATTATTATTATTATTATTATTATTGGCACTGGGGGTTGAACCCAGAGGCATTCTACCTTTGAGCTATACCCCCAGCTCATGATTTTATTTCTTATTTGGAAACAGGGTCTCGCCGCTTGCTGAGGCTGTCCTTGAACCTACAAATCTTCCTGTCTCAGCCCCCAAGTACTGGGATTACAAGCACGTGTCACCTCGCCCAGTTCCCCTGCTTTTTTTTTTTTTTATTTTTTTTTTTTTATTTTTTTTTTTTTGCGGTACTGGGGATTGAACTCAGGGGCATTCTACCTCCGAGCTATACCCCCAGCCATATTTTTTATTCTTTATTTTGAAACCGAGTCTCACTAAGTTGCGGAGTGCCTCACTAGGTAGCTGAGGCTGGCGGCGAACCCGGATCCTCCGGTCTCAGCCTCCCAAATGCTGGGATTACAAGCGTGCGCCACCACGCCCGGCTCCCCCGCTTTTTATTTTTATTTTGAAACAGGGTCTAAGCTGCTGAGGTCCTTACTAAGTTGCTGACGCTGGCCTTGAACCTGCAATCCTCCTATCTTAGCCTCCGAAGTATTGGGACTATAAGTATGCACCACCACGCCAGGTTACCAGCTGTCTTTTCAGAAACTTTTTGTCTCTCTTCTTTATTTGCACTCTGGCCAGTATAATCACATTGGGATGGATACTTGGTATACTGAACTGTGGAAATCTAGCCAACATCTAACCTCCTCCCTCTCTCCTCCTCCTCCCTAATCTACCATGGCTCATATAACCTTTTTCTTTTTTCAGGGGGAGGGGTTATTGAGAATTGAACCCAGGGGCATTGTAACTTGTATCTACACTTTCCAGCCCTTTTTCTATTTTAAAATAGGGTCTCACTAAATTGCTGAGGCTGGCCTGTAATCCTTCTGTCTCATCCTCCATAGTATTGGGATTACTGGTATAGACCACCATGTTCAGCTTCATATACTCTTGAGATTAACTTGTTCAAGGCATATAAATTTCCCTTTGGTGTATGTATCTGGGTGGGTGAACCCAACTACCTCAATCTCATTATATTTTAACCTAAAATACCATATTGAAACCACTATTGGTCACTTGAGGTTTTATGTAGAAGTTTTAAAGAAGCCAATTCAAAGCCACCCTGAGAAAGCAGAGGGTTCAAATCACAAACTGAAAAGAAAAACAAGAATGTTACAAATCAGTCATGGCTGAAATCAGATAATAATAGTAATATATGCATATCCATGTTCATAGCAGCACAATTTACAATAGCGAAATTATGGAACCAAGCAAGGTGTCCATCAACTGATGAATGGATTACAAAATTATGGGATATACACACAGTGGAAGTCTACTCAGCAATAAAGAACAATAATGTCATTTTCAGGAAAATGGATGGACCTGGAGAACATTGTTAAGTGAGATTAGCCAGTCACAGAGAGTGAAGGGTCATAGGCTTTCTCTAATATTCGGAAGCTGGTCAGTAATCAGGCTACCAAAGGAACTCCAGATAATAGAGGAGAACTCCAGTGGAGCAGGGAGAAGGTCTAGGGGAAGGGGGGCGGGCAGTGAAGGAATTACGTCCATGGACATTATACACATAGCTGAGAGCACCAGTGTCAACCTCAGTACCCTGTACGGGGAAGGGTGGAGTAGGGAGGGAACCAGGGGAAAGCCTGCCAAACTGCTGTGTGCATATATGTCACTATCACTGTAAACTACATTATGATGTGAGACTATAATGCATCAATAAAAGTATATAAAAAAAAATCTGTCCTGGGCCAAATGAACCCCAAAAACTGATTAAGGAAGGGCAAGAGTCTGTCTTCAAAGCCAGGCATGGTGGTGCACACTTGTGGTCCCAGTACTTGGGAGGCTGAGGAAGGAGGACTACAGATTAGCAGAAATCCTCAGCAACCTAGCAAGACCCTGTTTCAAAATAAAAAATTAGAGCCAGGCCTGGTGGTGCACGCTTATAATTCCAGTACTTGGGAGACTGAGACTGGAGGATCTGGGTTCGTGTCCAGACTTAGCTACTTAGTGAGGCCCTCCAGAACTTAGTGAGATCCTGTTTCAAAATAAAGAATAAAAAATACGCCGGGCGTGGTGGCGCACGCCTGTAATCCCAGCATTCGGGAGGCTGAGACCGGAAGATCCTGGTTTGCGGCCAGTCTCAGCTACCTAGTGAGCCACTCCACAACTTAGTGAGACCCAGTTTCAAAATAAAGAATAAAAAATATGGAGCCGGGCGTGGTGGCGCACGCTTGTAATCCCAGCATTCGGGAGGCTGAGACCGGAGGATCCGGATTCGCGGCCAGCCTCAGCTACCTAGTGAGGCACTCCGCAACTTAGTGAGACTCGGTTTCAAAATAAAGAATAAAAAATAGGGCTGGGGGTATAACTCGGAGGTAGAATGCCCCTGAGTTCAATCCCCAGTACCGCCAAAAAAAAAAAAAAAAAAAAAAAATATGGCTGGGGGTATAGCTCGGAGGTAGAATGCCCCTGAGTTCAATCCCCAGTACCGCAAAAAAAAAAAAAAAGGAATAAAAAATAGGACTGGGGGTGTAGCTCGGAGGTAGGATGCTCCTGAGTTCAGTTCCCGGTACCGCAAAAAAAAAAGTGTGTGTGTGTACACACATATATAAAAAAAATAAGGCTGGGGATATAGCTCAGAGATAAAATGCTCTTGGACTCAATCCCTAGTATACTACATACACAAAAAAAGAATCTGTCTCCAGACCAAAGGAAATAAAGTGAAAAATGAGAAGAGGTAGACCATTTAGGAACTTCTGTTTATTAGTTATTTAGACAAAGGCACTTCCTCCCTCTAGCTAGTCAGGCTTTTCCAATAGAGGTAAGCAGATACTGGAATTATCTCTGAAATACTATTGTTCTGAAAGTGGTATACAATGCATCTCCCAAGGCCTTTTACCTGCTCTGGTGTGGTAAAATTACTGGCAGACAATTTCCTGTGATTTGCATAGTACTAAGTGTGGTGGTGCAGATCTGTAATCCCAGTACTTGGGAGGCTGAGACAGGAGGATCACAGGTTCAAGGCCAACTTCAGAACTTAGGAAAATCCTCATGAACTTATTGAGAACCTGTTTCAAAATAAAAAAAAAATACAGCCGGGCATGGTGGCATTCTACCTCCGAGCTATACCCCCAGCCCTATTTTTTATTCTTTATTTTGAAACCGAGTCTCACTAAGTTGCGGAGTGCCTCACTAGGTAGCTGAGGCTGGCTTCGAACCCGGATCCTCCAGTCTCAGCCTCCCGAATGCTGGGATTACAAGGGTGCGCCAACACGCCCGGCTGGTGGTACACACTTGTAATCCCAGTTCTTGGGAGGCTGAGACAGGAGGATCTGGTTTACAGTCAGTCTCAGCTACTTAGTAAGGCTCTCTGCAATTTAGTGAAACCTTGTTTCAAAATAAAGAATAAACAAGGCGTGGTGGCACAGGCTTGTAACCCCAGCCACCCTCAGCTGCTTAGTTAGGCACTCCGGAACTTACTGAGACCCTGTTTCAAAATAAAGAATAAAAAAATAGGGCTGGGGGTGTAGCTCAGAGGGAGAATGCCCCTAGGTTCCATCCCCAGTACCACAAAAAAAATAAGAATAAAAAAATAGGGCTAGGGGTGTAGCTCGAAGGTAGAATGCCCCTGGCCATCCCTAGTACCACAAAAAAAAAGAAAGAAAAAGAAAGGTCTCATCCACTTCTGAGATAGGGTAACTGATCAGGATTCTACTTAGAGGGTTTATTTGTTAGAACTTGACAAGGGCCACAGGAAAGGAATTCACAGCAAAACTCAAGCTGGGAGCCGGGCGTGGTGGCGCACGCTTGTAATCCCAGCATTCGGGAGGCTGAGACCGGAGGATCCAGGTTCACGGCCAGCCTCAGCTATCTAGTGAGGCACTCCGCAACTTAGTGAGACCCTGTTTCAAAATAAAGAATAAAAAAAATAGGGCTGGGGGTGTAGGTCAAAGGTAGAATGCCCGAGTTCAATCCCCAGTACCGCAAGAAAAAAAAAAAAAAAACCTCAAGCTGGCCACTGGGGAGTTGGGGTTGGGGGTAACAGAGAGAAGTCACTGAGAGATCACCAGATTGGCTACAACAGATAGAAGGAACATCATGACATTTAAGTAAAACACCAATGTGGGTCTCTAGGTGACATTTTCAAGAATGACTTTCTGAGCCAGGCGTGTGGCACACGCTTGTAATCCCAGTACTTGGGAGGCTGAGACCAAAGGATCCAGGTTCGAGGCCAGCCTCAGCTACTTACTGAGGCATTCCACAACTTATTGAGACCCTGTTTAAAGAATAAAAAGTAGGACTGGGAGCGGAGCTCAGCAGTAGACTGCCCCTGAGTTCAATCCCTAGTACCGCCAAAAAAAAAAAAAAAAAAAAAAAAAAAAAAAAAAAAAAAAAAAAAAAAAAAAAATCACTTTCTGAGCTGGGCATGGTGGTGCACAGTTGTAATCCCAGTACTTGGGAGGCTGAGATAGGAGGACTGCAGATTCGCGGCCAGCCTCTGCTACTAAGAATCACTTTCTCAGGCAAAGTTCAATAAACTGGTCATACTTGGAGATCACCACAATCACCATCCTAAAATAATCTTTCCCACCCTTATCTAACTTTCAGAACCACAGGTCCAGGTCAAGCCATCTCACCAAAAAACTAAGAAACTGAGCATGGTGATGCTCGCTTGTAATCCCAGTACTTGGGAGGCAGAGTCAGGAGGATCACAGGTTCGAGGACAGTCTCAGCAGGTAGTGAGACTCTCATCAGCCTCATTGAGACCCTGTTTCAAAATAAAAATAAAACAGGGCTGAGGGTAGAGCTCAGAGGTAGAATGCCCTTGAGTTCAATCTCCAGTACCATTAAAAAGAAGAAAAAAAGAACTAAGAGAAAGAAAAATGGAAGGCAACGAGTCCAAGTCTTATTAAAAAAAAAAAGATATGTTGTCACTGTAATTTATCATCATTACATAGTTAAATAGAAAAAAAAGGTATTGTTTTTCTTCTCTCCTATAAAGCTGAATGTTTGTATATCCCTAAAATTCCTATGTTGAAGCCCTAATTCCTAATTCTGAGACCCTAATGGCATTTGGCATTTGGAGGTAGGACCTTTTCAGGTTTAGATTGGGTTGTGAGTGTGGGCCTCTACCACAGGATTAGTGCCCTGATAAGACCAAGAAACAGGAGAGGGAGCCAGGCATGGTAGCACACGCTTGTGGGGTTTTTTTGTTGGTTTTTTTTAATACTGGGGATGGAACCCAGGGGCATTCTACCTCTAAGCTAAAACCCCAGTCCTGTTTTTTATTCTTTATTTTGAAACAGAATCTCACTAAATTGCAGAGGGCTTCACTAGGTAGCTGAGGCTAGCTGAGAACCCGGATTACCCGGACAAGGGTGCATCACCACGCCCAGCTTTGAGGCCCTCTGCAACTTAGTGAGACCCTGTTTTAAAATAAAGAATAAAAAACAGGACTGGAAGCCGGGCGTGGTGGTGCACCCTTGTAATCCCAACATTCGGGAGGCTGAGACCGGAGGATCTGGGTTCTCGGCCAGCCTCAACTACCTAGTGAGGCACTCCACAACTTAGTGAGACTCGGTTTCAAAATAAAGAATAAAAAAATGGGGCTGGGGGTGTAGCTCGGAGGTAGAATGCCCCTGAGTTCAATCTCCAGTACCGCAAAAAAAAAAAAAAAAAAAAAAACAGGACTGGAGTAGCCGGGCATGATGGTGCACGCTTATAATCCCAGCATTTGGGAGGCTGAGACTGGAGGATCTAGGTTCGCGGCCAGCCTCAGCTACCTAGTGAGGCACTCCGCAACTTAGTGAGACCTTGTTTCCAAATAAAGGATAAAAAATAGGGCTGAGGGTGTAGCTCAGAGGTAGAATGCCCCTGGGTTCCATCCTCAGTACCGCCAAAAAAAAAAACAGGACTGGAGGTGTAGCTCAGAGGTTCCTGGGTTCCATCCCCAGTAACACAG
>PVLC010025366.1:0-23726 GCA_004027655.1 Graphiurus murinus | reverse complement strand
GATTTCATAAAACTAAAAGTTGGTGATTCTGAAAAATAAACAAAATTGACAAACCTTTAGCTAAACTAAGAAAAAGTAATATTCAAATTAAGAAATGAAAAAGGAGACATTACAACTAATACTAGATCACAAGAAGAGCAACTATACACCAACAAATTAGATAATCCAGAAGAAATGGATGGGTTTCCAGAAACATGCATCCTGGCAAGACTGAATGAAGAAGAAAAAGAAAATCTGAACAGATCAACAACAAGCAATGAGATTGAACCAGGAGAAAAAGTATCCCATTAAAGAAAAGCCTAGGAGCCGGGCGTGGTGGCACACGCTTGTAATCCCAGCATTTGGGAGGCTGAGACCGGAGGATCCGGGTTCGTGGCCAGCCTCAGCTACCTAGTGAGGCACTCCGCAACTTAGTGAGACTCGGTTTCAAAATAAAGAATAAAAAAAAATAGGGCTGGGGGTATAGCTCAGAGGTAGAATGCCCCTGAGTTCAATCCCCAGTACCGCAAAAAAAAAAAAAAAAAAAAAAAAGAAAAGCCTAGGGAGCCGGGCTTGTAATCCCAGCATTTGGGAGGCTGAGACCAGAGGATCTGGGTTTGCGGCCAGCCTCAGCCCTAGTGAGGCACTCTGTAATTTAGCTTCACTAAATTGCTGAGTCTGGCCTGTGAACCTGCAATCCTCTTGTCTCAGCCTCCCAAGTACTGGATTACAAGTGTGCACCACAATGCCTGGCTCATTCCTAGTCTTTTTAGGAACCTCCATACTGATCTCCATAGTGGCTGTACTAATTTGCAATCCCAACAAAAATCTATAAGGGTTCCTATTTCCCTACATCTTCACCAGCATTTATTGTTCTTGACTATTGACTTTCTAACTGGAGTTAGATGAAATCTCAGTATAGTTTTTGCATTTCCCTGATTGCTAGTGATGTTGAACAGTTTTTCTTACATTTGTTGGCCATTTGTATCTCTTTCATCAACTCAACCTCGTATTATAAGAGCACTAATTCATTTATGAGGGTAGAGCCCTCAAGACTTAAATCATTTCTCCAGAGACCTCACCTCTTAATATGATCATCTTCGGTGCTTAAGTTCCAACATGTCAATTTTGGAGGGATGCATACATTCAAACCCAGCAGATATACAAATAAATCCTGCCAAGTATCAGGCAAAATACTGAATGTAAAAATATTAAGAGGAGAAAAGAGAGTGAAGTACTTTTAAAATATTTCCACAAATTCTTTGATGCTCCTCCTTTCAAAAGGTAGTACCTTATCCTCTCATCCCCTTGAATGTGGGCTGGATTTCAGTAACTTGCTTCTAATAGAATATGGTGGAAGTTACTACATTATGTGACTTCTTGTGGTAAACAGTGGAGTGGTTGCTTCTTTGTCCCCTTTCTTTCCCATCACTTGCTCTTGGAGAAATTAGGTGCCATGTCATCAGCACAGAGCAATTCTGTGGAGAAGTCTAGGCACTGAGGAACTGCTGCATCCTGTGAACTGCCAGGAAGGAACCAAGGCATCCAGCCGAAAGCCACATGAATTAGCCATCTACAAGCAAAGTCTTCATCCCCAAACTCTGAAATGACTACAGTTCTTGCAAGTATCTTGACTAGAAGTTCATGAGATCCTGAGTCAGAATCACCAAGTTAAGACTTCCTGGAGTCCTAGCCCTCAAAAATTAGGAGATACCTAATAAGTTTTTATTGCTCTAAGCTATTCAATTTATAGATAATTTGTTATATAGTAAGGAATAACTAAAACTGATAGATACTTCTGTTTTTAATGTACTTGGTGCATTGTAGTTGTACATCATAATGAGTTTCAAGGTAATAGAAACATATGCATACAACAGCTGGTGTGTATCCCTCCATATCCCACTGCATTGTCTCCCTTCCTCTACATATTATTGAGATTGGAATTGATAAATTCACATATGTACATATGTGCACATAAAATTATTTGAACTTTGTCCTTCATCAAATGTCCCTTTTCCCCTCCTCAAATCCCCTTCTATTTTACTGGTATTTCTCCTCGTTTATCTGAAGTCCCTTTTGTTTCCCAATTTCTCCCTAATTCCCACTCACTGTTTATAGTTGATAGTAGAAGCAACCACATCCTGCTCCCCTTCTTCCCTCCCCACACATGCTAGTGACATGGGTAGTGATACCTTCATATATGGACATACCATTATTTGAAGTTTCCTTCTTCAATCCTCCTTTTTCCCTTCCCTATCTCCCTCTCCCAATCCAAAGTACCATAGTACTAGTTGTATGGTTCCAAATTGTGTATTGTAAAAGAGAAAAGCCATCAAGGAAAAACTGGAAAGTCCACAATTATAGTGAAGAATTTTAACACACTCTTCTCAGAAAACTTTACTTGAAGAAGGAGAAAAAAATAAAGATGTTAAGGATCTCTTTTTTTTTGGGGGGGGTGATGCTAGGGATTGAACCCAGGGGCATTCTACTTCTCAACTATACCCTCTCTTTTATTTTTTATTTTGAAACAAGGTCTCAGTTGCTGAGACTGGCTTTGAACCTGTGATCTTCCTGTCTCAGTCTCCTAAGTACTGGCATTATAGGCATGTGCTACCATGTCCAGCCTAGGATCTTAATAGTATACTTATAAAACTTGAGCAATTTAAGATTATGTTTAATAAAGAATGTATATTACTGATAAAATCACAAAATTAATCATAAGTAGTGACTATATCTAAGTGACTATATCTATATCTCAAGGAAATCTCAACAAATTCAAAAAGGTTGCCATGATGGGGATCACAACCAGTGACTTCTGTGTAGTAAAAGGAAAACTACAAGAAGATTGCCCTTCTAAAAAAGGACATGGGCCTTAAATGTGTGTGTGTGTGTGTGTGTGTGTGTGTGTGTGTATAGGAGAGGGTACTGAGAATTGAACCCAAGGGTGTTCTACATCTGAACTACAACCCCAGCCCTTTTTATTTTTTAGTTTGAAATAGGCCTTGAACCTGCCATACTCCTATCACAGCCTCCCAAGTATTAGGATTATAGGAACGTGCCACCATGCCTGGCTACATGTGCCTTAAGATTTAAAAGCAACTTCTTTTTTTTCTTTTCTTTTCTTTTTTTCATTTTTCATTTTTTTTTATTTTTTTAGCATGGATTTTTATACATTTCTTGGGTACAACAGGGTTAATCACACATCTTTGTTGGGTACAAGCTAGTACAGGTAAAGACATCCATGCACACATTTCTCATTAACCCTTCCCCAATTTTCACCCCCCTCCCTTCTTCTCCCTCCTTCTCCAGGTCAGTTTAGTGATTGACTTTGATGTGATCTTATAAGTACATCATGCTCATTAGGGTGTCCCCCCTCCTCCCATTACCTTCCATTAAGTCAAATTCTTTGTTCACATAAGAATTCTCCTTCATCTGGAGTCCCTCTTATGTCCCATTTTCTCCCTAGCTTCCACATATTAGGGAGAGCATTTGATTTTTAAAAGCAACTTCTTAATAGCTCTTGGGTTAAAGATGATATCAGAGTGGAAATGAACAACTACTTAAGCTTAATGACAATGAAAATATATATATCAAGATATGTGGTTTGCTGGCAAACAATACTGAGAAGAAATTTCATAGTCTATTATTATTATTATTATTATTATTATTATTATTATTTGTGTGTGTGTGTGTGTGTGTGTGTGTGTGTGTTACCGGGGATTGAACCCAGGGACCTTCTACTCTCTGGGCTATACTCCCAGCCCTGTTTTATTTATTTTTTGAAATGGGGTCTCACTAGGTTGCTGAGAGTTTTCTAAATTGCTGAGGCTGGCCACAAACCTAGGATCCTCCTATCTTAGCCTCCCAAGTACTGGGATTACAGGCCTGTACCACCACACCTGATAAAAAGATTTTTTAAAATCATGGATAGAGAAAATTAAGAACTTATCACATATCACTCACATACCTTTAATAATTATCTGTACATAAATAAACACATTTCGTTTTTACTTTCTACCATCCGTTTTGAATTTTAAGTATGTCATTTTTCTTGTAAATTTTTTAGTGTTTATCTCTAAAAGTTAAAAGGTTTTGTTTTTGTAAATAAACACATTTCATTTTTACTTTCTATTATCTGTTTTGAATTTTTTGAAGTATGTCATTTTTCTTGTAAATTTTTTAGTGTTTATCTCTAAAAGTTAAAAGGTTTTGTTTTTGTTTTTATTTTTGCTGGGAATGGAATCTAGGGTCTTACACATGCTAGGTAAGCATTCTACAACTGTGCTACACCCTTAGACCTTTTTATGTTTTATTTTTTTATTTTTATACGTCTTTATTTTTAGACAGGATCTCACTAAATTACGCAGGCTGGCCTCTAACTTGTGATCCTCCTGCCTCCGCCTTCCAAGTAGCTGGTTTACAGGTGTGTGCTACCGTGCCCAGCTCAAGAGTTCTTTTTTTTAAAATTTTTTCTTTCTTTTTTTTTTTTTTTTTTTTTTTTTTTTTTTTTTTTTTTTTTTTTTTTTTTTTTTTTTTGCGGTACTGGGGGTTGAACTCCGGGGCATTCTACCTCCGAGCTATACCCCCAGGCCTATTTTTTATTCCTTATTTTGAAACCGGGTCTCACTAAGTTGCGGAGTGTCTCACTTAAGTAGCTGAGGCTGGCCGCGAACCCGGATCCTCCGGTCTCAGGCTCCCGAATGCTGGGATTACAAGCATGCGCCACCACGCCCGGCTTAAATTTTTTCTTTCTTTTTAAAGAAACGTAACCAGCCCGGTGTGGTGGTACACACCTGTGATCCCAGTACTTGTAAGGCTGAGGCAGGAAGATTGCAGGTTCAAAGTAGCCTTAGCCTCAGTTTTCTGAGAAACCTCCATACTGATCTCCACAGCAGCTGTACTAGTTTGCAGTTCCAACAACAGTGTAATAGGGTTCCTATTTCCCCACAACCTTGCCAGCATTTATTATTATTTGTGTTTTAGGCTATTGTCATTCTTAATAGAGTTAGGTAGGTGGAATCTTAATGTAGGTTTAATTTGGATTTCTCTGGTTTAAAGATGTTGATAATTTTTTTCATATATTTGTTAGGATTTGCTCTTCTTTTGAAAAGACTGTTCAGTTCTATTGCCCACTTTTGATTGGATGATAGTGGTGATGATGATGACTATTATTATTTTAGTGTTAAGCTTTTTAAGCTCTTGGTATTAGATATTAGACTTTGATGGGTAGTGGTGAAGATCTTCTCCCATTCTGTAGGCTTTCTCTGTAGATTTTTGATAGTTTCCTTTGCTGTGCAGAAGCTTTTTAGTTTAATGCTATTCCATTTATTGATTCTTGTTTTAATTTCTTGAGCTTTTAGGGTCTTATTGAGGAAGTGTCTACCTGTACCAATATGTTGGGAAGTTGGTCCTATGCCCTCTTTTAACAGTTTCAAAGTTTTTTGTTTAATTCCTAGGTCTTTGAACCATCTTGAGCTAACTGTTGTGCAGGGTGAGGTGTTAAAGAGTTTAATTCCATTTTTCTACATATGGATAGCCAGTTTTGCCAGCACCAGTTGTTGAAAAAGCTGTCCTTTCTCCAGGCATCTTTGATGCCTTGATCAAAGATCTGGTTTTAATATGGGGCTTTGTTTCTGAATCTTCTTTTCTTTTCCATTGGCTTGTGTTCCTGTTTTTGTGCCAATACCATGTTGTTTTTACTACAATTGCTTTGTAGTATAATTGAAGTCTGGTATTGTGGTGCTCTGGCATGGTTCTTATTGCTGAGAATTGCTTTGGCTATTCTGGATTCTTTGTTTTTCCAAATGAATTTTATAACTGATTTCTCTGTGTGAAAAATGATGATGGTTTTTTTGATAGGGATTGCATTGAACATATAGATCACTTTTGGTAGAATGGCCATTTTGATTTTATTTATTCTGCCTATCCAAGAGCATGGGAAGTCTTTCCATCTTCTAAAGTTCTCTTTAATTTCTTTCTTTAGTGATTTATAATTTTTGTTGTAGAGGTCTTTTACCTCCTTGGTAAGATTCCTAAGTATATTATCCTTTTTGAGGTAATTGTGAATGGAATTGTTTTCTGTATTATTTTTTCATTGGATTCAGGATTGCTATAAAGGAATGTTAATGATTTTTGTAGGTTGATTTTATATCCTATTTTGCTGCTATTTTGGTGAAACTATCACTTCTAGAAGTCTTCTGGTTGAGTTTTTTGGATCTTCTAAGTAAAGGATCATGTCATCATCAAACAAAGGTAATTTCAATTCTTCTGTCCCTATTTATATTCCTTTGATTCCTTTCTCCTGTCTTATTGTTGAGGCTAGAGTTTCGAGTACTATGTTGAATATGAATAGTAACAGTGAGCATCCTTGTCTTGTTCCTCATCTTAAGGGAAATTCTGTCACTTTTCCCCTATTCATAATGATGCTGGCTTTGGATTTATTGTTTATAGCCTTTATGAAGTCAAGTTAGGTTCCTTCTATTCTTAATTTCCTCAGTGTTTTTATCATGAAAGGGTATTTGATTTTGTCAAATGCTTTTTCTGCATTTATTGAGATAATCTTGTGATTCTTGTTCTTAGCTCTAATAATGTGGTGAATTACATTTATTGATTTGCATATGTTGAACCAGCTTTGTATCCCTGGGGTAAAGCCTACTTGGTCATGGTGAACTATTTTCTTGATGTAGTTTTGAATGCGAGTTGCTAATATTTTATTGAGAATTTTTGCGTCTTTGTTCATCAATGTTATTTGTAATTTTCTTGTGGTATCTTTATTTGGTTTGCAGATTAAGGTGATGCAGGGTTCATAGAATGAATTTGGTAGTTTTTCTATTTCACAGAATAATTTGGAGAGCATTGGTTTTAATTCTTCTATGAAGGTCTTATAGAATTCAGCTGGGAATCCATCTGAATCTGGACTTTTCTTTATTTGGAGACCTTTTATTGCTGTTTTGATCTCTTTGCTTCCTATTGGTCTGTTTAGGTTTTCTCTGTCTCTTAGTTCAGTTCAGGTAAGTTGCAGGTATCTAAGAATTTGTTAGTCTCCTCTGTGTTTTCTAACTTGTTGGTGTTTAAGTTTTCAAAATAGCTTCTAATACTATTTTGTATTCTTATGTTATCTGTAGTGATATCTCCATTTTCATCTCTTATCCTTACAATTTAGGTCTGTTCCTTTGTGTGTGTGTGTGTGTGTGTGTGTGTGTGTGTGTGTGTGTGTGTGTGAATAACTAAAGGTTTGTCAATCTTGTTCATCCTTAAAAAAAAAAACAACAGATTTTTGTTTTATTGATCTTTGGAACTGCTGTCTTCTATTTCTATTCTGATTTTGATTATTTCCTGCTTACAGCAGGCATTGAGATTAGTTTGTTCCTGCTTTTCAAAGGTCTTGCAGTGAAGCATTAGATTGTTTGAGTCTTTCCATTTTTCTTATGTGGGCACTTAATGCTATAAATTTTCCTCTTAACACTGCCTTTAGAGTATCTCATTATTTTGGTAGGTTGTGTCTCTATTTTCATTTGATTCTAGTAATTTTTAATTTCTCCCCTTATTTCTTCTCTGATCCAGTCTTCATTTAGTAATATAGCATTCAATCTCCATGTATTTATGTGGTTTTTCTGGATCTTTTTTTGTTGATCTCTACTTTCAGCCCATTATGATCTGAGAGAATACAGGGAATTATATTGATTTTTTTGAATTTGCTGGTACTTGTTTTGTGGCCTAGAATATAGTCTATTTTGGAGAAGCTTCCATGAGCAGCTGAGAAGAATGTGTATTCAGCTATTGTTAGGTGGGATATTCTGAAAATGTCAGGTCCAATAGGTTTATAGTGTTTGTTAGGTCTGAAGTATCTTTACTAATCTTTGTCTGGATGACCGATCTAATGGAGTAAGAGGTGTGTTGAAGTGTTCGAAGATTATTGTGTTGGGTTCTATCAGAGTCTCAGGTCAAGAAGAGTTTGCTTTATATAGGTAGGTGCACCAGTATTAGGAACATAAATGTTTAATATGGTTTTGTCTTTATTTTGGGTGGTTCCCTTTATCATTAAGAAGTGACAGTCTTTGTCTCTTCTGACTAGTTTTGGCTTAGTCTGTTTTGTCAGATATGAGAGTAGCCATCTCTGTTTGCCTTTGGTCTCCATTTGCATGGAAAATTTTTTTCTATCCTTTTACCTTCAGCTTGTAAATCTCTCTTCCAGTAAGGTATGTTTCTTGCAAGCAGCATATAGTATGATTATGAGTTTTAATACAATTTGTTAGTGTCTTTTAACTGGGGTAGGCCATTGGTGTTCAATGTTATTATGGAGAGATGGTTTTTGTTTCCTGCCATTTTGAATTAAGTTTTTTGTTTAATGGAAGCAATATTAATTCTCCATCATTTTGTTGTTTATCTGGTGGTATTCTTTCCTTCTTTGGTTCCAATGTTTATTACTCATTTCTTTGTGGTTCATTTCTTTGAGTGTTTTCTTGAGTGCCGGTTTGGTTGTCATGAATTCTTTTAACTTCTGTTTAAATTGGAAAGGTTTTATTTCTCTGTCAGTTTCGAAGTATAGCT
Source organism: Graphiurus murinus (assembly GCA_004027655.1). Taxonomy (NCBI): domain Eukaryota; kingdom Metazoa; phylum Chordata; class Mammalia; order Rodentia; family Gliridae; genus Graphiurus; species Graphiurus murinus. The sequence goes on along the minus strand of PVLC010025366.1, from coordinate 15,197 downwards.
TTGCTGGATATAGCAGTCTTGGTTGGAAGTTATTTTCTGTAAGGGCTTGAAATATGTAACTCCATGCCCTCCTAGATTTCGGTACTTGAGAAGTCTGGAGTGATTCTTATCTTTTTACTTCTAAAAGTCAGCTGGTTTTTTTGTTTGTTTGTTTGTTTTGCTCTCAACTCTTTTAGGATTCTCTCCTTAGCCTCAATGTTGCAAATTTTGATTATAATGTGGAATGGGGATAATCTTCCTTTGTCTTGTCCGAATAGGGATCTGAATGCCTCCTGTACATGGATGTCCTCATTTTGATTCAAGATTAGGAAATGTTCTGACATTATTTTTTTAAGAGAATTTTAAATCCTTTTTCTAAATTCATGACTTTTCTTTCAGTATTGAATGTACTGTCTTCTGTGGCTGAGACCTTATTTTCCATTTTGTCTAGTCTATTAGTTAGAGCTTCAAAAGAATTGTTTACTGACTCAGTTCATTCTGGGTTTATATTACTTCTTTTTTAACATAATTCTTTGTATCCTTAATGTTATCCCTGATTTCCTTTTTGAGATCATTGATCATGTTAAAGATCAAAATTCTGAATTCTCCGTATGGCATCCTTTGCACCTCTGTTTCAGTGAGTTCTGTTATGGGGATGTGAGGACTAGTTGTAGTTTTGGTGGACTTTTTCCCATATTGTCAGGGATTTTAGTCACCTGAGATGGATTATGAATTAGTTTCTAATCGTCTACTGTGTGTGTGTGTGTCACTGGGGATTGAGCCCAGAAGCATTCTACCTTTGAGCTACAACCCCAGCCCGATTTCTTATTTGGAAACAGGGCCTCGCTAAGTTGAAGAGAGTCTCATCGCTTGCTGAGGCGGTCCTCGAACCTGTGATGCTCGTGTCTCAGCCTCCCAAGTATGGGGATTACAAGGGTGTGCCCAGCCTAATTGTCTACTTATAATTGGGTGTTTAAGCTCAGCCTTCTATGTCTCTTTAAATGGGTGTATAATCTGGTGCAACTAGGTTATTTCAGTATTTGCTTTGGCTGGTTGTCTCTAAGCTGCTGTGTGACTTGGGAAGGGCTTATTGTCTTTTTAAGAAGGTGGTCTGTCTTAAGTGTATTATTGTTGACACTGGGAGTGTTGTCTAAAACAGCCACTCATTTCAGGCTTCCTTCCAATTTGTGGGGAAATGCACCTCTTGTAGTGCCCACTATCTAATGTACAGATGGACTTTGGTGGGTTAGCTTCCAGCCTGTTCTGTATTTGATGTAACTGGCAGCAGAGTATTTCTTGAAGTCCTATATTGGAGTTCAGAGTTTTCACCCTGGCTGGGCACTTTACGTCCAAATGAACACTATTATTTTGTATAATGAGGGTAGGGAGATGATAGTGGAACAGGGGCAGTCCTCAACAGAGAAGAATCAAGAGGGGAAAGAAGAATGACTGTGGTGTCCTCAATAGAGGAATGAATGCGTAGGAAGAGAAGAAGAGAATGAGATAGAACACAAATAGAAATAAAGGTGCAGACTAACCTGGGACAGACTGCAGACTATGTCCTGTAGATGGACATATCCACACAGAGAAATGACCCAATTAAGGAAGAGAAGAAATCTCAAATAAAACTATAACCAGATCAGCAACCTGGATTAAAAAATAAAACCCTAAAATGCGAAACCAAGCTCAATGGGTTAAAAATTATTATTAGATAAAGATATAAGTAAAGGGAGGAGAAGAAAGATCAAAATAACATACAAAATAGTGAACCCATTAGAGAGATCCCCAAAATACTAACAACAAAGAAATAAAAATAAGTATTTATTAGAAAAAGTACAATAAGAAAGGATAAAAATAAAAATAGCAAAAAATTTTTTAAAAAATTTAAAGGATGAAAAAAGATTTTTCAAAGTAATAAAAGTTTTTGTTTGTTTTTTTTGTTTTTGTGGTACTGCGGATTGAACCCAGGGACATTCTACCTCTGAGCTACACCCCCAGCCCTATTTTATATTCTTTATTTTGAAACAGGGTCTCACTAAGTTTCAGAGGGCCTCACTAGGTAGCTGAGGCTGGCTGCAAACCTGCAATCCTTTTGTCTCAGCCTCCCAAGTACTGGGATTATAAGCATGCTCCACCATGCCCAGCAGAATAATGAAAGTTTTTAAGGGAATTAATTATTTTGTTAATTTTCAACTCATAGTGAAGACTTGATATAAATTTTCAACTCATAGTGAAGACTTCATTTTTGTTGGTAGGGAAGTGTCAATGAAAAAAATCCTCTTTTGTTCTGAATGGTTAAAGGCTTCTGTTGCCCCTACTTGATAGAGTCCCTGCATCCTTTGCCATTTAGCAAGCTGGGTATAGGCAGGTCAAGTTGCAGTCATTTGAGTCTTTCCTCAACTCTTTTCTTTTGTTTTCTGGTACTGGGGATTGAACCCAGGGCATTTATTTTGAAAGAGGATCTTACTAAGTTGCAGAGGGCCTCGAACCTGCGATCCTCCTGTCTCAGCCTCCCAAGTACTAGGATTACAAGCCTGCACCACCATGCCTGGCTTCTCAACTCCTTTCTGATTCAGTTTATGGTTTGTGCATTCTTCCTTGCTCCAGGTAGTTTTTAAGTTATATTGGATGGGAGAGGGAGAAGATCCTCTCACTGTCTGTAGACCTGTTGGCCTAAGAGCACCTTGGGGACTGTGCTTATGAAGAGTTCTACACCCTCTTTGTTATGTCTAGGAGGAATTTTAAGGCGAGGGCCTGCAGACACTATTCAAACTGCACAAACCCTGCAGATGGCATATGTGCAGGGGTGGACCTTAATGGTGTAGTTGTCCTTGGATTCTCTGCAACCTAGATCAGTAAGTACCCTTGTAGCTTGGGCTTATGCTGCTGCCATGGGAGCTATACTGTTTTGCAAAAAGAGCCATCCAACATTTCTTGGTTGATGGAGCCCCTGGGTCTGAGTTCCTGCTAATGTTTCTCCCAGTGCTACCTGGGATGGGGCGGGGGGGGGGGGTCCCCTGGTCTAAGCCGGTCTGTTGACACTGACTTCGCATCTGTGGCCAAGCTGTCAGTGGTGACACTGGTGGATATCTGCTCCCCACTGCAGTTTGAACTTTGATGTGTATGGGCTGTGTTCACAAACTATGCAGCTGGGTGGAGTGGGACTGTGCTCAGTATTGCTTGAGGCAGATAAGCACTGGTGCTAGGTTGTTGAGAGGAAAGGGTCTCAGGCTTGGCTGTGAAGATTCCAGGGCACGTAGCTTCCTTGTTTACCACCCCAAGGCAGAAGAGCTTCTCAGTGCTCTTTACTGTCCAGAAGGTTCCGTGTTCCAGTGGATTCTGTTTCTGCTGGGATCAGAACTGTGGGAGAAGGCAGGGCTCTGCACTGCGCCCAGAGTCGGCCTGCCTCTGCTCCTGCACCTTTGCCCAGGAAATGTCCCTGCCTCATCTTTCACTGATCAGGTCTGCTCTAGGCAGTTGGACTCCGGCATGATGTGAGGAAACCCCCTCCCCTGGGGTGGAAGTCTTTTTCCCTTGCCTGGGCATGGTGCGCACTCTTGGCGTTGGCTGGGGTGGGTGGCTGGGTCATGTTCCTCTCTTTTGTCTGATTCTGTTTAGATTGCACACTCAGCTGTAATTGCAGATGCCAGTGTCCCTATTTATGCTGGGAAACAGTCCTGTAGCAGCCCCTGTAGCCGAGAGTCTGGGGCAGCCACCCCTTCCCTGATAGCTTCTCGGTACATCCAAGTGACCTTTTCCTGTAGATCAGAGACTGTTAGCTCAGTTGATGGATGAGAAGTTATTTGTTCTTGCTTGTTTGCTTACCTCAGAAAGGCTAAGGGAAACTTCATTTGTTGGATTGTCTTACAGATCTTAGGACTTTGCCTCTGCCATCCTTGAGCCCAACCCCCCCATTTTACTTTTATCTCCCCATCAACCTGGGGAGACCCTGTGTCAGATGGATTTCTCTTATATATCTGTTTTAATCTGAGTTCCTGCTATCTCTTTTTCTGGCTTGTTTTGCATTTTCTCTTTTGAGGAAACTGAACTCTTCATCCTGAAGCGTTTCCCATGTTCTGATCTGTGCCAATTGCCTCTCTTTGAAGTTCTTAACACCTTCCTCAGTCTTCTGCATAGTCTGTAAACCAATAGTTTGTATATATGTACATGCATGTGTCTATAAACAAAAAATTATTGCTTCTTTCTGGCAGAGATATTGCATAGATATTGTTGTGTGCCTCTATCAGGAGACAAATAATGCTAGATTTTCTTTTTTGTGATATTAAGGTTGATCATTGGGTTCAGGTCTTGTCAACCTAATGAGATCTAAGGTTTCCATATGATCGTTTCAATAGAAATCTATGATTCATTTTTTATTTTTTTAGGGCTACTGATATTCTATCAGAGTAATTCATCTATCAGAGCAATGACATTCTATCATTCTTTCTTCATTTGTTACTTGGAATTCTTGAAAAATATTTCCCCCTCCATGTTTTTGTGTTACCTGATATTTAATTCATGTAGAAAACAAAAGATAAGTACTTGATACTTTTATCTGTATTTACCAAATAACAAAATAAAAAGTTGTTTTCCTAGCATTCTGTCAGAGTTATCAGTTAGACTTTCTAGCATTATTATTTAGATATTAATTTTAAAATAGTTAATATACTTTGGTCTACTGAAAATGTCATTTTTAAATCTAATATTGAGGGATAGTTTTAATTCACCAATTTTAAATTCACCAATCCTCTTCTTCCAGGAAATTAGGTGTATAATATCTCTTCTATAAATGTTTGAACTCATCAGAGAAGTCATCTGGCCATGAAATGTGCTTTATGAGAAGTTTTCTATTTTGAATTAAATTTTGCACAATTCTGTTTCTTCTGAAATCAGTTTTAGTAATCTTTCAAAGAATTTTCCCAATTCATTTACTTTGTCAAATATAGTCAAAATTGTTCCTAATATTCTTTTGTTATCAATTCATGGAGGATCTATAACTATGTCCCCTCTTTCATTCCTGAATTGATAAATTGTATTTTCTCCCATTATTCCTGATCAATATAGTTTATCATTATAGTTTATCAGTTATACTAGTATTTTCAAATACTTGATTTTGTGTTTTATTAATTTTTTTCTACTTACTGTCTATTTACCATTTCAGGGGTTAGCAAAATTTTTTCTATAAAAAGCCAGATAGTGTTGGACATGGTGGCACATACCTCTAATTCCAACTATTTGGGAGGCAGGAGAATTACAAGTTCAAGACCAGCCTTGGCAACTTAGTAAAACCTTGTCTCAAAATAAAAAGTAAAAAGAGCTGAGGATGTAGCTCAGCGGTACTATACTTGCCTAGCATGTGCAAGGCCCTGTGTTCAATACTTCTTTGCAGAAAGTATTTTAAACTCTGCAGGCTGTGTGGTCCATGGTCCTTGTTGTAACTACTCAACTCTGCTTTGTTAGCATGAAAGCAGCTATGAATGATATGTGAATGAATGAACATGGCTGTGTTCCAATATAGACTTTATGCACTAGAAATTGAATTTCGTACAATTTTCATTTATAGTCCTATTTTGAAATTTTCCAACTATTTAAAAGTTTAGAAATTCTTCTAAGCTCACAGGCTATATGAAGACAGTTAATCGACCAGAGTTGGTACTCTAACTCATTTTGCTCACCTCTGCTTTATTTCATTGGTTTCCTTCTACTTATCTTTGGTTTAATGTGTTAATTTAAATTTGTAAGGTGAAAGTTTATATTGTCAATTTGGATTTTTCTCTATTGTTTAATAAGCACTTAAAGCTAGAAATTTCCTGAGCCTGGCATTTGGTGCATGTGTGTGATCCTAGTACTTGGGAGGCTTAGACAGGAGGATAGCAGGTTCCAGGCCAGTGTGTGGGAACATAGTAAGACCCTGTCTCAAAATAAAATATTGACTTTATGTTTTTCTATCAGTTACTTAGAAAGGAGTGTAAAACTCTCCAGCTTTCTTTTTTTTTTTTTTTTTTTTTTTTTTGAGGGGAGGTATTAAGAATTGAACCTAGGGGCATTCTACCTCTGAACTACACCCAGCCTTTTTCTTCTTTTGTGGTACTGGGGATGGAACCCAGGGACATTCTAACTTCAAGCTATGCTCCCAGCCCTTTTTATTATTATCATTATTTTTTAAAACAGGGTCTCACTAAGTTTCTGAGGCTGGCCTCAAACCTGCAATCCTCCTGTCTCAGCCTCCTGCATACTGGGATTAGAGGTGGGAGCCACTGCCCCCAGCTAACTCTCCAACTTTAATTGTGTATACCTTCTATTCCATTGGTCTATGGGTCTGCTTTTATGCTACTGCCATGCTATTTTTCTTACTTTAGCTCTGTGGTATAATTTGAAATCAGGAAGTGTGATAACTCCTGCATATTTCTTATTGCTCAAAATTCTTTGGCTATTCTGGGTTTTTTATTCTTCCATTTGAATTACAGAACCATTTTTATAGTTCTTTGAAGAATGACATTGGTATTTTGGTAGGGATTACATGAAATCTGTAAATTTCTTCTGGTAGTATGGCCATTTTGACATGGGAGAACTGAAGAACATGGGAGATCTTTCCATCACCTAAGATCTTCAGTTTCTTTCCTCAGTGTTCTATAATTTTCATTGTAGAGGTCTTTTCAGAATATCAATTTTTTGTTTCATTGATCCTTTGTTTTTATTTTTATTCTGTATTTCATTTATTTTAGCTCTGATTTTATTATTGCTTGCCTTCTGCTGCCTCTAGATTAGTTTCTTCTTGTTTTTCTAGGGCCTTGAGATGTATCGTTAAGTTGTTTGTTTGTTTTTTATCATGGGCACTTAGTGCTATAAAGTTTCATCTGAAAACCACTTTCATAGTGCCCCAGATAGTCTAGTAAGTTGTATCTCTATTTTAATTTATTCTGGGAATTTTTAAATTTCTCCTCTAAATTCTTCTGTGATCCAGTCCTCATTCAAAAGTGTATTGTTTGCCAGGCATGGTAGCACACATCTGTACTCCCATTACTTGGGAGTCTAAAATAGGAGGAGTGTAGGTTTGAGGCCAGCCTCAGCAACTTGGTGAAACCCTGTTTCAAAATAAAATATGGCTGGGAGTGTAGCTCAGAGTTAGAATAATGCCCCTGGGTTCAGTTGCTAGTACTTAAAAAAAGTGTATTGTTAAATCTTCATGTATTTATGAAATTCCTTTGGATCTTCTTGCTGTAATCTCTAATTTCAGCCCTTTATCAGTTTTTAAAATTTTCTAATACTTATTTTGTGGCCTAGAATATGGTCTGTTTTGGAGAAGGTTCCATGTGTAGCTGAATGTGAATTCACTTGTTATTTGATGAAATATTCTGTTAATGTCTATTAGGTCCATTTGATTTATAATATTCTTTAGGTCTGCAGAATATTGATCTATTGGCTGTTGAGAGAACTGTGTTGAAGTCTGCCAATATTATTGCATGGGGGTGAATCTGAGTTTTAATGTCAAATAGTATTGGTTTTATGTACGTGAGTGTGCCAATGTTTGGAACGTAAATGTATATTATTATATCTTCTTGTCAGATTATTCTCTTTATCAGTAAGAAGTGTCCCTCTTTGTGTCTTCCTATACATTTTTAGCTTGAAGTCTTCTTTGTTGGATATAAGAGTAGCCACTTCTGCTTGCTTTTGGTCTCTATTTGCATGAAATACCTGACCCAGCCAGCGGGGGTCTTGAACGGGAGTCCGAGGCGGCTATCCTAAGGGAATGAAACAAACAAGGGACACGAAAGAATGGAGTCAAGACAGGGTTCTGATCAAGCCTCAATTTTTATTTGAACAAGGAAGTTTAAGTTTCTTTTGGTAAGGGGTGGGGTCAGGCAAAACTTGTGTGGGCTTACATGATTGGTCATGGTTGATCATGTCCTTTTTTGGTAAGGGCCATAGCAGCGATGACAGATAGAGCCTGTTTTGCAATGTAGTCGTTGAGAGGAAATTTCCTCACAGTACACGTTCCAGTTCTGACCAGTCTTTTGGGTCCCAACAAATACCCTTTTCCATCTTTTCATTTTTAGCCTGTGAATATCTTTGCCTATAAAGTGAGTTTCTTATAAACATATAGTTGGATTTTGATTTTTAATGCACTTTGTCATTCTACATTTTTTTTTTTTTTTTTTTTTTTTGGTACTGGGGATTGAACTCAGGGGCATTCTACCTCCAAGCTACACCCCTAGCCCTATTTTTTATTCTTTATTTTGAAACAGTGTCTCACTAAGTTGTGGAGTGCCTCACTAGGTAGCTGAGGCTGGCTGCAAACCTGGATCCTCTGGTTTCAGCCTCCCAAATGCTGGGATTACAAGTGTGCGCCACCACGCCCGGCTATTCTACATCTTTTAATTGGGGAGTTGGAACCATTTGTTTAGTGGTGTTATAAAAGAGATGTTTGCTATTGCCTATCATTTCAAGTTATATCATTGGTTTGATTCAATTTTAGTTCTCCTTTACTTAGCTGCTCTGCTAATGGATTTTTTTTTTTTTTTCCAGTACTGGGGATTGAACTCAGGGGCATTCTACCTCTGAGCTATACCCCCAGCCCTATTTTTTATTCTTTATTTTGAAACCGAGTCTCACTAAGTTGCGGGGTGCCTCACTAAGTAGCTGAGACTGGCCGGGAACCCGGATCCTCCGGTCTCAGCCTCCCGAATGCTGGGATTACAAGCGTGCGCCACCACGCCCAGCTGCTAATGGAATTTTTCTGTTCTCTGGCTCTAGAGTTTATATTTTTATTTCTTCTTTCTTCTTTTTTTAATCTTGTCTATTTGGAGTTCTAAATGTCTTTAGAGTTTCAATTTCTTTATTGAAACATTTCATAACCAGTATATTCTGAGTTCATTCCTTTGGTCTTTCTTTAGATCTTTAATCATTTTAATCAATGTTCTGAATTCTCTTTCTGGTGTTTTTCCATACACTTATATCAGCAAACTCCATTGTTATGGGGTCATCAGGACTTATGGTTGTCTTGTTGGCCTTCTTTCTCATGTTTTCAGGGTTCTTAGGTTTGCCCCTGTTTTGGTGTTTTCCAATTCCTCTTTGTCTGAGGGTCCTTTCACCAATAGACCTGTCTTTACAATAAGTCCTAGAATGAGGATATATATTAGCCTCAAAGCAACTGATCTTTGTAATCAGGATGTTAACTACAGCTCCCAATTCCTCTTTAAAGGGTTTAGTGTCTCAGTATGTGGTAGTAGAAATGCTTCTTTGATTCACTTTCAGTGATCTACTAAGGTACTATGTGTTCCTCTCATCCATCATTTTCCTATTTAGTTAGATTTCAGTTTGTTATCATTCATCACATCTGTTGTCTTTTTTTCCTCTTATTATGCTTCTTGTGAATCAGTTGAGGGCTTTTTTTTTTTTGGTTCTAGTTCATTTCCTATCTTATTAGCTATATATCTCATTGTTTATTTGTGTGTCTATGTGCACACATATTCTAGGATTTACAACATGCATCTTTATGAATATCTTCATTCAAATACCGTCCCTTGATTATATAGTATAAAATGACAACAGTATATCTATATACTATTGTCATAACTATATATGTATATAGTTATTGTTACCATTTATTGTTATTATTACCCATTTTATTTCTGTAGGTAATACATTCCATAAAATATTGTTATTTTCTTTTGTTTTTTTTTCTGGGGTGTTGGAGATCAAACCCAGGGCCTTGGGCATGTTGGATAAGTGTACTACCATTGAGCTACATTTCCAGTCCTTTCCAATTTTATTATGAAACAGGCCTTTATAGTCTCTGTCACAACTCTGCAATTTTATCTTCAAAGCAGTCATAGATAGTACATAAATTAATATGGCTGTGGGCTAATAAAACTTTGTTACAAAAACTAGTCATGGGCTAGATTTGGCTCACAGGCTATATTTTGATGACTTCTGTCAGTTTTTTTGTTGCTAATAACACAGTACCACAGACTGGGTACGTCAAAAAGAAAAGAAATTTGACTCCTCATTCTAGTCCAACACTAGACTAGAATGGGTATCTGGTAATGCCTTTTTCTAGCAGATTCCCGACGTGGTGTAGGCATTATATGGTAAAAGAAAAGGGGAAGGGGTGGGGGGATCGTTTATCCTCTTCTTGTAAAGCTGCCAATATTCAAGCATGGGGCCCCACCCTGATAACCTTATCTAATTGTAATTATCTCCCAAAGGCCTACTTCTAAATATCATAGCCAGATTAAGTTTCTACCCCTTTAAAAATCTCACAATGGAGATTAAATTTTGAACCATCTTCAAACTGTAGCATTAGAAAATTGCTTGAGAATAATTCTACAAACACTATTCCCTCTAGTATAATCAGCAAAAAATATTTTTTGCATATGCTCTGTTCTTTGATGTATCCCATAAGGGATAAACCACATCAGTATTTTAAAGTGACCTGAAAATTTCTCACATCCTTATGCTGCCATCTTGATATACTCTTGTCCATTTATTTACTTAAATAATGGGGCCCAATTTATTTAATTTTGATTTTAATTTCTGACAACTATTTTCATTTAAGTTTATAATTTTGAAAGCCAAGTACATGGTTCTTCAGGTATATTCAGAGAGGCCTAATTTCAATCTGTGATTTTTTTTTCTCACATTGTTCCTTTCCTTCTTTAGATTGTCACTTCTATTTGCTTTCAGATGATCCTTCATTTATAGAAAAATATTTATAACTAAATACTACATATATATTACTCCATATCATACACACACAGACTTTTGTATCTCTGTTTTAAGATAAGATATAGAATACTAAACACACTGGAAATTTAATTGTGTGTAGGGGGGGTACCCAGGGGCATTCTACCCCCAGCCCTTTTTATTTTTTATTGTGAATCAGGGTCTCACCAAGTTACCACATGTTGTCCTAAAACCTGTGATCCTCTTGTCTCAACTTCTCAAGTACTAGGATTAGAAGTGTGTGTCACCATGCCCAGCAGAAATCTTTTTTTTTTTTTTTTCAGTACTGGGGATTGAACCCAGGGGCATTCTGCCTTTGAGCTATACCCCTAGCCCTATTTTTTATTCTTTATTTTGAAACAGGATCTCACTGAGTTGTAGAGGGCCTAAGTAGCTGAAGCTGGCCATGAACCTGTGATCCTCCTGTCTTAGCCTCCCAAGTATTGAGATTACAAGGGTGGGTCACCATACTGGCAGAAATTTTAATCTTTAATTTAGTATATCCTGGGTATTACTCCATAGCAATATAAAGAAATATCAGAAGAATTTTTGTTTTTATACTTTTATTGCTACATTGTAATTATACATCATAGTGAGGTTCAAAGTGATACAAACATACATTCACACTTGGCTTGGTGTATTTCCTTCTGCATCCCACCCCATTCCCCTCTCCTCCCTCCCTGTACATGTTAATGAGACTGGTGGTAATACTTTCTATTTCAATTAGCATTCTCACTACTATAATCCAAAACAATTAACCTCCACAATTTAGAGGAAGGAAGGTTTATTTGCTCACAGTTCTGGAGATTTCAGAGGTTCAGATGTCAGTGGAGCTCAGGAGGCAGAGGGGGGAAGGGGAGAGGGAAAGAAGCAGAAACACAAGGACTCTGCTGTCACATCATGGAAGCCAGAAACAAGAGAGAGCTAGTGAAAGGGGGTTCAAGGACACATGCACAGTTTCTAAGGTCACACCTCCAGCGACCCATTTCCTCCAGCCATATCCCACCCGTCTAAGTTACCACCAAGTAAATCCATTACAATGCATTTGCCCACTGATGACATTAGAACCCTCATGATCTAATTATGTCACTTCTGAACATCACTACATGAGCTCTTTCAATGGGGAGTCTATATTTAAACCATAATACTTTCATATATGGACATAACATTATTTGAACTGTTTCCTTCCTCATGCTTCCCCCCCTCCCTCAACCCTCCACCAATCCTGTTCCACTTTTACTTTTCTCACATTTATCTGAAATCCCTTTTGCTCCTGTTTTCTCTCTAGCTTCCACATGAGAGAAAACATATGACCCTTAGTTTCTGAGACTGGCTGATCTCATTTCACATGATATTCTTCAGTTCCATCCATTTTCCTGTAAATGCTATAACTTTATTCTACCTTATGGCTGAGTAGAATTCCATTGTGTATATACACCATATTTTCTTTAACCAGCTCTATTAATTTGGCTATTGTGAATCATGCTGTTATAAACATGAGTGTGCATGTATTACTATAGTATTGTTTTTTTTTTTTTTTTTTTCAGTACTGGGGATGGAACCTGGGGGCATTCTACCTCCAAGCTACAACCCCAGCCCTATTTTTTTATTCTTTATTTTGAAACAAGGTCTCACTAAGTTGCAGAGAGCCTCACTAAGCAGCTGAGGCTGGCCACAAACCCAGATCCTCCAGTTTCAGCCTCTCAAATGCTGGGATTACAAGCGTGCGCCACCACGTCCCACTTACTATAGTATTTTGACTTTAATTTTTTTGGAAGGATACCGAGGAATGGTATATAACTAGGTCATATAGTTACATTCCTAGTTTTTGAGGTACCTCCATACTGATCTCCATAGTGGTTTTTACTAATGTACGATACCACAAAGAGTATATGAGTTCCTATTTCCCCACATCCTTGCCACCATTTATTACTGTTTGTATTCTTGATGGTTACCATTCTAACTGGAGTTAGACTGAATCTCAGTGTAGTTTTGGTTGCATTTTCCTGATTGATAGTGACCCTGAGTATTTTTATATATTATTAGACATTTATATTTCCTCATCTTTTGATTGTTATTTTATATTGTTTTTAATTTTTTTAGAGGCAGCTAACATTTACTGAACACAATCACTGTATTCTTACAATCAGCTCCAGCTCATTGAAACAAGCACTAATATTCTCATTTTCCTAATAATTACAGCATAACTTCCCATTCCATCTCCATGTTGCTGCTTTTTTGTTCTTTTCTTTTTTGGTATTTTTTTTTAGTTCCTTATGTATCCCAAATATTGTTTCTCTATCAGAAAAGTAGCTAGAAAAGATTTTCTCCCATTCTGTGGGCTCTCTCTCCAGACTCCTGATTGTTTCCTTTGCAGTACAGAAGCTTATTAACTTGATACTATTCCACTTATTGATTCTCAGTTTTATTTCCTGAGCTTTGGGGATCTTGTTGTTGAAGTCTCTGCATGTTGAAGTCCTTATATGTTAGAGTTGGTCCTATGTTTTCCTCTAATAATTAGAAAGTTTCTCTCTAATTTCTAGGTCTTTGATCCATCTTGAATTGACTTTTGTGCAGAGTGAGAGATAGGAGTGGTGCGAAGGATTAAGCCCAAGTGTCAGATATGCAAGGCAAGCACTGTGCCACTCAGCTATACTTGGCCCTAATCAAAAGAATTCTTACAAATTATTAGGATAATATATACAACAGGGTGTGTTGGTACACTTTTGTAATCCTAGCTATTTGGGATGTCAATGAGTATGATAGTAGTGGACAGTTTGTTACATATGGCCTTTATTTTGTGAGGCGAATTCATCCTATACCTATCTATTTGATAGTTTTTATCACAAAGACGTGATGATTTTCGACAGATGCTTTTCCTATATCTATTATCATGTGGGCCTTGTCCTTCATTTTGTTAATGTAGTATATCACATTTATTGATTTATGTTGAACCATCTTTATATCTCTGGGATAAATCTGACTTAATCATGGTGAATGATTTTTTTTTTCTTTTAACCTTTTGCTCTTTTTGTTATTTCCCTTACTTTTTTTTTTTCTTTGATGGTGCTGGGAATCAAACTTTATAGGTACCAGGCAAGTACTCTACCTTTGAGCTACATCTCCAGTACCATGAATGATCTTTTTAATGTACTGCTAAGTTTGTTAGTATTTTGCTGAGGATTTTTCATTTGTATTCAGCAGGGATATTGGCCTATAATTTTCTTTCCTTGTAATTTCCTTTGACTGGCTTTGGTATCACAGTAATGCTGGCCACATAAAATGAGTTTGGAAGTTTTATCTCCTATTTTTTTTAGAGGAGTTTGAGAAGGATTGGAATTAGTTATCCTTTAAATGTTTGGTAGACTTAAACAATGAAGCCATCAGTTCCTAGGCTTTTCTTTTTTTATTATTATTTTTATTTTATATAAAAATTGGTGCATTGTAATCATACATCTTTGTTAGGTACAAGCTGATAAAGGCATATATGCACACATTTCTCATTTAACCCCTTCCCCAATTCCCACCCCATTCCCTCGCCCTCCTTCCTTCTCAAGTTCAGTTTAGTGATTGACCTTGATATATTTGTGAAAGTACATCATGTGCATTAGGGTGTCCCTCCCTCCCGTCCATCCCCTTCAGTTAAGTCAACTTCTTTGTTTATTGAGGGTTTCTCTGTTTTCATCTGGAGACCCTCTTATGTCCCATCTTCTCCCTAGCATTTGCATATTAGGGAGAACATATGCTTTTTTACTCTTTGTGACTGGCTAATCTCACTTAACATAATGTTTTCCAGTTGCATCTATTTCCTGGCAAATAACATGATTTTGTTCTTCTTTATGGCTGAGTAAAATTCCATTGTATACATATCCCATAGTTTTGTAATCCATTCATCTGTTGATGGATATCTTGGCTGGTTCCATAGTTTGGCAACTGTGAATTGTGCAGCTATAAACATAGATACACATGTATCAGTCTGATAGTTTGGTTTCCATTCTTTTGGGTAGATACCCAGAAGTGGTATTGCTGGATCATATGGTAGGTTCATTCCCATTCGCCTGAGGATCCTCCATACTGTTTTCCAAAGTGGTTGCACTAATTTGCAATCCCACCAACAATGTATTAGGGTTCCCACTTCTCCACACCCTCGCCAGCATTTGTTGTTCGTGTTTTTTATGATTGCCATTCTAATTGGAGTTAGGTGAAATCTCAAGGTAGTTTTGATTTGCAGCTCTCTGATTGCTAATGATGTGGAACATTTCCTCATACATTTATTGGCCATTTGTATTTCCTCTTTTGTGAAGTGTCTATTTAGATCTTTTGCCCATTTTTTGATTGGGTTGTTTGTTTTCTTAGCTGTGATTTTCTTGAGTTCTCTGTATATCCTAGATATTACATCTCTATCAGAGGAGTAGCTGGCAAAAATCTTCTCCCACTCTGTGGGCTCTCTGTTGAGGTTCTTTTTTTTTTTTTTTTTTTTTTTTTTTTTTTTT
>PVLC010025365.1:0-23636 GCA_004027655.1 Graphiurus murinus | reverse complement strand
TCTATGTTTATAGCTGCACAGTTTACAATTGCCAAACTATGGAACCAGCCAAGATGTCCATCGACAGATGAATGGATTACAAAACTATGGGATATGTACACAATGGAATTTTACTCAGCCATAAAGAAGAACAAAATCATGTTATTTGCAAGGAAATGGAGGGAACTGGAAAACATTATGTTAAGTGAGATTAGTCAGTTGCAAAGAGTTAAAAATCAAATGCTCTCCATAATATGTGGAAGCTAGGGAGAAAATGGGACATAAGAGGGACTCCAGGTGAAGGAGAATTCTTAGGTGGAATGTTGAATTCTTATGAATTGCATAAAAGAAGATGTCCGGGGTGTATTTGAAGGCATCAGTTAAAGCTCAGGAAGGAATCCAGGCTTGGATATATATGTATCCAAAGATGATGTCACTAGGGAGATGAGATAACTTTAGGGACAATGCAGAGTGAGAAAAAGTAAGACTCTCAGATGGAATAAAACAGAGAAGAAACATTTAAGACACGCATGCAAAAAGCTCACTAGCAAAAGTGAGAAAAAAAAGAGTCAAGCACAAAATGAAAATTAGTGAAAATGGAGTTATGAATACCAGAGAGAAGATCTTTTATGAGAATGCAGGTGTTACAGACAGGTTGAGTATTTAGGTTTACACTGAAGTAAAAGGTGAATTTCATGAGACTGTGAAAGGGCAGGGGTAAGGACAAGAAGAAGAGATGAGAAAGAAAAGGGATTTTAGAGGACATGGGTAAGGGACAGGGATAGAGGAGGTGAGATAGCCTTCAGATGGTGATGCAGGTCCAACACCTGTCCAGACCGATGGAAGGAGATTTGAGTAGGACTAGCCCTGGACTGCAGTGTAATGTTAAGAAAATTTGGACCAGTCACTCAAAAGTTCTGGAGACAAGTTTTCCATGGAAGAATCCCACATTTGGCGGGAATGAGCATGCATCCTCATCAGCCCCGTGCAGGGCTTGGCTGAGGGCAGATGAGTGAGGGTGTGGAGTTGTTGTGGGTACTGGCAGCAGCAGAGGGCACTGTTGGTCAGCCGTATCCCTGCTGCAAGAGTCCTTCTTTGCCTGGACCACTGAGCCAGGGGATTGAATATGTCCAAGATATAAGACAAGGAAGAATCAGTAGGGGAGTCTCCTGGGAAGGTAAGAGATGGTATCTGAGAGAGCACATGAAGACTATTGGTTTGGGAGAAGATAAGAAAAATTTCCTGCTCTGGAATCATCAATATTCTGGAGAAATGGTGGCAGATCAACACCAGTGACTAGATCTTCCCGTGGTATATCAGTAACTGGCGTGTCCAGAGAGATAATGTCTGAGGTTTTACAACAATGTTAGTGCATCTCAAGTTTCCACATCAGCTTTTGACTTGTCAGCATGTTGAAATTTGTTGTGGAGTCATTTCAGCTAACTTTTGGATTTCCTGAGATTTTAAAGGTTATTGTTGCATAGATTTCTAGGTTTAGCAATTGAAAATGTTTTCCAGTAACCTGAGGTCTTGACCTTAATTCAGTTGTTCACTATGAATTTCTACACTGAAACATTTTGTACATGGGTGACAAAGGAATTGGTTATTTTTCTGAGTATTACACCCCTGAGAATTGAATCAATTTTATTCATTGTTCTTTCAGATGAAAATCTACCTAAAATGTTATATTCTGTACATATCACACACTTTCCAAAAATAACGAGAATGTGCTATAACATCAAATTGTAGGGAATTAAATTTAACATGGGAATCTGATTTTATCAATGCTTCCATTTCCCACAAAGTAGTAAAAAGTAAACTGATTTGGTGGCATGCATGACTGAAGAAATAGCTCACACTTAGCTATTCCTGGTTATATAAATAGTAACATATGCAAGAAACAGTAAGTGGAGGAATGGACTCAGGAGGTAGAGTTTTAGAGAGAGCAGTCTGTTCCACACTGACCTAACACAACAAATGTGACTGTTCTCTGGATTTCTTCAGATTTAGAACAATAGCAGCACAATTCACAATAGGCAAATTATGGAACCAATCTTGGTGTTGGCCACAGATAAATGAAGGAAGGAAATGTAGTATTCATGCACAATGGAATGTTAGCCATCAAGAAGAGCAAAATTATGTCATTTGCAGGAAAATGGATGGAAATGGGGAATATTATGCTAAGTGGCATCAGCCAGTCTCAGAAAACCAAAGGTCATATGTTTGCTTTTATATCTAGAAGCTCAAGAGAAAATAGGAAGCATAGAGGACTTTAGATAAATTAGGAGAGAGACCAGTAGAATAGCAGAAGGAAATGGGAGAGAGAGTTGGGGAGAGGATTAAGGAATAAAACAATTCAAATAAGGCTAAATCCATCCATGAAGGTGTCACTGCCAACCTCATTAGCATGTATGGGGAGGGAGGAGATGGAGGAGGTGTGAAGAGGAGGGAAACACACCACGTGCTGTGAGCGTATATATTTGTATCACATTGAATCTCAATACAATGCATAATTAGAAGGCACTAATAAACGTATAAAGAAGTCGAGCCCCGGTTATCTATTTTTGTTTTGCTGTTAAATAAATTGAATAATTATGACCTTGTGAATATGGAGCTTTAAAATGTTTTATTTTCACTTCTTATATAAACACGAAGGTCTGCCACTGTTATTACTGTTGTTTAGTGAACGTTAAGTAAAACATAGAACCAAGTGAAATTTTTTTCCTCCTTGGGCTTAAATTAAATAAAATAGCTGTAAAGTATGTAATTTTTATTTTAAAAAATCATATTCCAGACACCATGCTAACTTTCTTCACATAAATTATATTATTTAATTGAATCAATTATTCTTTACCTGAAAATACTCACTTTTGTAATGACTTTTCAATATTTGTTCACTCACTATAGACTAAGACATTTGCCTTTATAAAGTCAGGTTTCCCAGGAAAAATAATTTTTGGTTCAGTGTAGCTCAGTGGTCAAGTACTTGCCTAGCATGTGGGAGGACCTGAGTTCAATCCCCAGTACTGCAAAACAAGCAAAAACAACAACAACAAAAAAAAACAAAAACAAAAAGCCAAACATTTTCTTTCAAAACATGTTAAGATATTCATACATTAGTTACCAAATATGTCTTTAGATATTTCGTTTTCTACAATATGGTGAAGATATATACAGAGGCACCTTCTTTGGGTCATTAGAAGACTCCAAGAATTTAAAAAGTGATATTTTGTACCATAATACAGTAAGGATGTTGAATTTTATGGAACAGAATTTTCTTTATAATAAGTAATCTGAAATGTATAGTTCTAATAACTCTACGTTTTTCTCATGGCATTGTAGTGTAACACGTGCTCGTTGTACTGAGCGAGGCCATATTCCACCTCTGTGAGTTCACACAGCAGCTCGGCTGTCTCCAACCAGGAATTGCCTTGCTTTGCTAAGTCCTTACATTTTCAGGCACATCAAATCTACTTGACAATAATTTCAGATTCTTCTGATTGGTGAAGATGAAGCCATCAACTGCAGAGAACAGAACTTGTGGATCATTTTGACACGAAGACGCAAAAACGGAGTGATCTACATCCATCACTACCTCACCTTTCAAAAAAAAAAAGCATCTCAGAATTTCTTGATTAGAAAAAATTGCTTAATTCACAGAAGATTTGTGTCATTTTATGTATGAAAATCTTGTATATCTTTTTAAGAGCTTGAGATTTCTCTATTTGATTTCAGAAAATGCAGGCTGACTGAATATTTTAAACATCACGGAGTTTATGAATTTTTACATACATATGAGACTACTTTGTAACACGGATTGAAAGTAAATGAATATTCGACAAAAGCAATGGAGACAGAACTCTACATTTCTAAAGATTGCCATCAGTAGTGATTTGGGCCCATTTTAGCTACTCAATAAGTATTGCAAATATTGTGGAGAGTTGAAGGGATGAAGGTAAGCGGGAGTTCTTTCTCTTGTAATGGAAAGGATTTGTGAAGGTGTGGAACCAAATTTGTCTGATCTGCTTGTAGACTGTGAAAAAAAAAAAAGGATGGAGTGGAGTGCTCTGACTACTGAAATCATACTAATGGAAGATGTAGTGTTCTGGGCTTAAAATTTTCAAAAACACAGGGCAGTATTGAGAACACAAGGAATCAGGCTTCCCCTATTGCTGCTGGGTTAAGGATAATCTACTGTGATAACCACAATCTGAGAGAAAATTCTGTACCAAGGTTCTGCTTTCTTGTGCACATTATTTATTTAATACAGCCACAATATTTCTCTGAAGTCAGGCTTTCCTAAAACTCACTCTTATTCAAGGAGTTGGTTCCACCTGAGTTTCATGAGACAAAAATGCCACCCAGAGGGAACTCTGCTAAACTGTGAGTCTGGTGGTCCTGAAAACACATTTAGAGTCATGGTAGTCATGTGCCTGTAGCCTGTTACTGAGTATACACACAGTATAAACATCACACAATGAGTTACCCAGTGGGCAATGCTAACCAATCAGCGATGGGCTGGAAATGTTTTGGTGTTTCCTTAAAAAGTTGACTGCTATTTATGTAAATATAAACATTACAATAGAATGTCAGGCAGGTCGACATGTTGGTTACATTGTAAGGATATATTTTAAACACAAAGATCTTGAGAGCTAAATTGATCTGCAAAACCAATGTGGTGTGGTATTTGTGTTCTAATTAGAGCATTAGGCATACTAAATCTACCACTTATAAAATTTCATACAGCAGTGGCTCCTTTATTCCCAAGGTCCTCTGAAGAAAACTTACCTTTTTACCCAGTTTCTTCCTAAATTTTAGCTGGACCTTAGGTTGGGGTCCAAAGACTACACTGAAACTTTTTTAAAGAACAACAAGAAACATGAGAAAAATCGATTCCTGTGCCC
Source organism: Graphiurus murinus (assembly GCA_004027655.1). Taxonomy (NCBI): domain Eukaryota; kingdom Metazoa; phylum Chordata; class Mammalia; order Rodentia; family Gliridae; genus Graphiurus; species Graphiurus murinus. Next base: position 18,753 of record PVLC010025365.1, on the reverse strand, counting down.
CAGAGACATAACTACCAGCACTTGGGTTTCATCAGACCCCAGATGACTTGGCAGCAACTTAAATAAGAATTCAAAACTATTAACAAAGTTGTGGGATTTATTGCAGTAAGATATGGTGCTCTGTGTTTTGAAAATAGCAAAAATAAAATGTCACAAAAATGTGCACAAAGGAAAAAATTGAACTTTTATAAAAAGAGCAAAATTGTTTATGCTCACCTCATTACAGAGTATTTACTGATTTCCCCTACTACAGTGGACAGAGAACATATAATACAGTTTCATTATCTAGAGCAGGTATCTTTGGGTTTGGAATGTGTATAATTATGTATCTACCTCTTTTCTGGATAGATAGATACTCTCAAACCCTGATGTGAGCTTTGAGAATTTTAGATCACTGCTTTTTTTTTTTTTTCTTTGCAGTACTGGGGGTTGAACTCAGGGACATTCTACCTCTGGGCTACACCCCAGCCCTACTTTTTATTCTTTATTTTGAAGCAGGGTCTCACTAAGTTGCGGAGTGCCTCACCAGGTAGCTGAAGCTGGCTGTGAACCGGATCCTCCAGTCTCAGCCTCCCAAATGCTGGGATTACAAGTGTGTCCCACCATGCCCGGCTTCATTGCTTATTATTAAAGAAGGAAGTTATAGTTCTTGAAGACCTACCACATATCAGTACCTTCAGAAACTACACCTAAATTACTTTTCACATTACCCCTAGGAGAAATATGTGTTTATTCAATGTAATGATGTGAGTGCTGACTCTTGGTAACTTTCCTATAGGAGCATTAGGTTTAATCATAGAATCTTTAAGTTCAAGTGCAATGCTTGACCTGAAGTATCTTTTCAGAAATAATTCTTTGTAGTATTTTTTTCTTTCTCTTCCACTTATACTTACGGATCAACTATGACCCAGCTTGGACCCTGGGGACACTTCTTATTTGCTTTTGGAGAGGATTTGTGCATAAGACCATCTGAGTGCTGGGTGAGTGTATGTATCCACACAGAGAAAGTATCTCAGGCTGTTCAGAGATGTCACTTGAACTAATTTAAGAGATTCTAAGAAATAAAATTTATAAAAAAAAAAAAGGTGGATGTCATGGAGAGTTGGAGTTTTAGCATTGGGAAAGCACTAATGGACCATGTAAAATATGCAATATGTCACAATATTTACAGAACTCTGGCTTCTCCCTAAGTAGACATAAGTATATATACACTGCATCCGGAGTAGCACCAACCACAAAAGTGTGAAAGTACATTATACTTTCAAAATCCTTGTTCAACACTCTACTGTTTATATTAAATCGGGTCTAACTATATTAAGAAATTGTAATCTACAGGGTTTCCCCCCCTAATACATTAATATGAGAATGCCTATAAGATAGAGTGCTGTGGATAGTGTTTATAGAATTTAAAAATCAACTCACTTAATAACACCTTTTCCACTGGCAAAACCTTCCTTTTGAGAACTAAGTATATATCCATGTGGGAGACATTTTCTTTCTCTCTGAGCTGTGGAGTGGGTGATTCAAATACCTTGTGGTGTGCCTACAGAGACTCAGAATGAGCAACAATATGATTGCAGGAGGAGGTATTTATGGCTTTTTCATATTTGCATAGATGGATTGAGTGATATTTTAATCTTTCCTTTTGAAATGTGAATAATTAGAGCCAGGCCTAGTGGCCCATAACTGCAATCTCAGTACTTGGGAGGCTGAGGCAGGAAGATCACAGGTTTGTAGACAGTGTCAGCAAGTTTAGAGAGGCCCTCCACAACTTCACAAGACCCTATTTCAGAATAAAATAAAATAAGTCTGAGGGTATAGGTTCAAGGGAGCATGCCCCTGGCTTTGATTCCTAGTAGCACACACACACACACACAAAAGTGAATAATTAAATCATAGACTCATTGTAGAAATAAAAACCATTACAATAATTGCAACTGCAGAGGTATGACCAAAAATTACCTCCTGGTTAAATGAGTCCTACCTTTTGCAAAGTTACAGGAACTTTTCTAAAGACTTTACTGCTGGGGATTGATGACTTCTGAGACATGTTCACTCATGTTCCTTTGACCTGGAACCGCGTGGGTTTGTGCTCTGTGGTCTTGTGAGTTTGGGGGCTTCTCTGGGAAGTGTTATGATGAACAAAAGGAAAACAGCAACTCTCATTTCTAGACTATGCAGATTCACAGGTGCATCTGTCTCTTTGTATGTTGGTTATCAACAAGATGAATTAAGCACATTCTAAATAAGATTATGGAGCATCTCTAACTAGACAAGTCCAGAATGCCTTAGGTGGCTCAAAAGTTATATCAACAATTGTCAAGAAGGAAAACTGATACATGTGTATGTTATTGGTTTTATAATTCAGTGCTGTGATAGTTAAATTTATGTGTCAACTTGTCTAGGTGATGGGGCCCAAATTGTGGTTAAACATTTGTCTAGATGTGTTTATCAAGGTAATTCTTTAAGATGAGATTAATACACAGGTCTGTAGGCTTGGAGTAAAGCAGCTGACCTTCCTCATTGTAGCTCAGCCTCATCCAATATCTCGAAGGCCTTCAGAAGAAAGATGGAAGTTCCCTAAAGGAAAAGGAATTTTGCCTCTAGGTCCTCTTTGAAGGTCATCTCCAGTTGGAAATTGCAGCCTGTCAGCTTGTCCCTTGCTCTGTAAATTTTGGACTTAGGCCCCAAACCATTATCCTGTTTCTTATGTCTGTCTGTCTGTCTGTCTGTCTGTCTCTCTCTCTCTCTCTCTCTCTCTCTCTCTCTCTCTCTTCTGTTCTCTATCTCTTACTCGAGATCATTGATTAATGCAAATATGATATGAATCTGGAAAGTAGAAAGCACTACATATAATCTTGAAGACATTTTCACTCACAAATAGTAAAGCTATTAAATTTATAGAAATATTTTCAGTTCTTCAAGAAAGCAAATTATTTAACTTTTTACTGTAAAACACTGTTTTGAGGTTATATCTTCTCAACTTCAGCTGCAAATTGGAAAAAATAGAGAATAAATTGTACCCTGGTTTAAACATCAAAAGAAGGATATATATATATATATATATATATATATATATATATATATATATATATATATATACATATATATATGGAATTTTGATAGAGTTATTCTAAATATAATTCAAATTGATAAATCTGAAAAATAGAACTTATATTGAATTTTTCTTCCTGGGAATTTATTCCAGAGTATACCAAACAAGAGAAATATTTAGTGGGAGATTCTTACTAAACTGTCCTACTTTGGAGAAAGAATCATGAGCTATAGAAAGAGAGGTCCATTTATTCCTTCATTTGTTTATCTATCTATCTATCTATCTATCTATCTATCTATCTATCTATTTATTTGTGTGTGTGTGTGTGTGTTTGTGTGTGTGTGTGTGTGTGAGAGAGAGAGAGGGGAGGGAGTGAACCCGAGGCCATTCTACCTCTGAGTTATACCCAAAGTCCTATTTTATGTTGAGACAGGGTCTTGCTAATTTGCTGTGGGCTTCACTAAGTTGTTGATGCTGACCTTGAATATGAGATCCTCCTGTCTCAGCCTCCCAAGTGCTGAGAGTACAGACATGTGCCACTGTGCCCAACAGGATAATTTATTCTTGAAAGGCATGTGCCACTAGAGCTGAAGAGCCTTCATATGCTGAAACCTCGCAGGCTACAAGTGCAGACAGCTGGGAAATCACCTAATCTTGGAGAGATTTGAGTTCTGCCAGTCAGGAGACAGCAACATTGGGAGACCAAAGATTGAGGGCAGCTCTAACTGCAGAATAGAGCAGAGAGAAAATGGGAAAGCAGAGCACAGGGAAACAAAAATGAAACCCTCTGACCCATCACTGAAGGACAGGTGAGGGTGTGGCACCAACATAGTGAACCGGGACCTCGTGGAATTACAGGAGCAGCACAAGGATGAGCTGTGAAGCAGACCAGGAACATGATTTTTAACACACTTAGACATAAATGCATTGAAGAGAGATTCTGCCATTTTCTCAAAAATTGAAAATATTATACACTTAAGTGAACAATATATAAAAAATAAAATGAGAAGATCGCAGCCCAGGTAAAAAGGAGGCAGTAATGAGAGGAAATATTAGAATACAAGGGAAGTAAAGAATAAGACTAAGACTATGATGTAATGAGAGAGAAAAATTGTGCCAAAGTCAGTAAATCTCACTCGAGTTAGCAAGAGAGAGCAAACTTGAGGAGTCCTTTGAAATTTCTCCTAATTGAATCTGAAGACAAGGTTATATCTGAAACACAAGGAGTGAAGAGGGATGAAGCATGCAGATAGATAATTGCTTTTCCGAAAGTATAGCCTGGAACACATTTCTGAATATTTTGTTCAGATTTTTGTAACCTTGAATGTAATTAATGGAGTAATATGAAGTCTAAAGTAATTAAACTAATCTTCCCATTAAGCAACAATATAAAACACAGGAATTTCTCCTAGATCCAGATGACATCAGTTACGTTTGACTTACTCTACCAACTGTCTGCGGCAGTAGAAAAGCGGCACAAAAAGCATACAGTTGTGACCACAGAGTATCCCAGCAGAGGTGTGAGCTGCATTCCAAATCCATGAAGAAACGGGCAGGGAATCACAGACTCAAAGTGGAACAGCACAGGCTATCCCCCAAGAGGAGAGCATGCCCGGTGATTGTGGTTCTACCCAACTGAACCCTGTCAGCAACCTCTACATCAGCCCGGATGACAGGTCTCAGGTCTCTGCACAGGCTCTGGCCCTTCAGAGAGGAGAGACATAGAGGAAAGACTGTGCAAGACTCACTTGCTTGGCCCTGCAGGTGCAAATGGAGTGATGTCTGGAAGTTACAGCTGCCACTATTGGGGGTGAAGCCAATTCCCACTCTGTTGGAGCAGGTCGGGCTTGTAGGTCACCTTAGACATCCTACTTCTCTGCTTTCCCCTTCCAGGACCTTTTAGATACCCAGCATGGACACAAGAGGCAAACATTAAATTGTCTGTCTTTTAAATTCAAAATAATAGGGCGCAAGTCATGAGCTTTTCATTCTTCTAAATAAAGTGTAGTATATACACAGAATGGAGCTTTATTCTGCCATAAAGAAGGACAAAATCGTGTCATTTGCAGGAAAATGGATGGAACTTGAGAATGTTATGATGAGATCAACCAGTCTCAGAAAGTCATGTTTTCTCTCATTGGTGGAAGCTAGAATGAAAATAAGAAGGAAAATGGACTTCAGATAAACGACGAGAGAGACCAATAGGATAGTAAAAGCAGGTGGACAGGATAGAAGAGGAGAGGAACATGGAGGTTAAAGAAGGAAATAGATCAAATACTGTAATGCTCATATATGAAGGTTTCACTACCAACATGCCAACACGAATGAGGAGGGGGGAAGCGCGGTAGGATCAGGAGAACCAACACCAAGTGCTGTGTGCCTTTACAAATGTGCCATGTTGACTCTCACTGTGCTGTATAATTACAATGCACCAATAAAGTTATAACAAAAAATAAAATTCTATTGATTCCAAGCCCTGCTATTTCCCAGCTAGGTAGAAATTCACACTCATTTATATTTTTTCTGTGGTTAAAAAGTAATAATGTGAAGCCCACCATCCGGACAAGTTTAAACACAGAGTGCACTGTTCTTCTCCACGTGATCATTCTCATGCAGTAGCAACTGGAACACTTCCACCATGCATTGGCCCAAACTCCATTCCCGTCAAATGGCAACTCCTCATTTTTGTCATCTCTTGCCATCTCTGGCAGCCACCCTTCAAATTTCTGCTTCTAGTAGTTTGACTAGTTTAAATCTCTCACAAAAGCAGAATCATGCAGTATTTGCCTTCTGTGACTGACTCATCTCAATCAACATAATGGATGTTCTCAAGGTTTATCTATGTTGTGACATATGCAAACAATGTAAGTCAAAAAGTTTGGTTCTGACCAGACACAGAGGTGCACAACTGCAATCTCAGTACTTGGGAGGCTGAGACAGGAGGACCATAAGTTCAAGGACAGCCTCAGCAACTTTGAGAGACCCTAAGAGACTTAGCAAGATTGTTTCAAAATAAAAAAGTAAATACAAAAAAAGGGCTGGGGGTGTATCTCTGAGGTAGAATAATCTTGGGTTCAATCCCTGGTACAAAAACAAAAAAAAGTTTGGCTTTGAGACCGTATAGTCCAAGCATATTCAGTCTTCCTACAGCTGAAACACACAGAACACGAGGCTTGTGTCCTTGTTCGAAAGAGAAACTGAGGAACAGTTCCAGACTGAGAAGATCAAAGTGGCATGACCAGAAAAGGCAACATGGGGCCCTGGATTGGATTCTGGACCAAATCAAGGACATTAATCAGGGAACTAGTGAAATTTGAGTGAAACCTATGACATTGTATATCTGATAATATATGGACTTTCTAATACTCATTCTGTGGTTATGCAAGAGAATGTCCTTATCTCTAATTAACAAAACTGAAATATTCAGAGTTAAAGGAGGATCTTTTTTTATTTTTTCCAGTACTGGGGATTGAACTCAGGGGCATTCTACCTCCACTCTACACCCCCAGTCCTGTTTTTTTTTTTTTTCTTTATTTTGAAACAGGGTTTCAATAAGTTGCCTAAGTTGCAGAGTGCCTTACTAAGTAGCTGAGGCTTGTCCTGAACCTGTGATCCTTCTGCCTCAGCCTCCCAAGTACTGGGATTACAAACCTGTGCCACCATATCCAACTTTAAAGAAGCATCTTATCTGCAGCTTTCAAATATTTCAGGAAAGAATCATGGATAGATATAATACAGATTTATAACAGATAGATAGGTAGATGATTAGATAGATTATACATAGATTATAGATGATAGATAGATGATAGATAGATAGATAGATAGATAGATAGATAGATAGATAGATAGATAGATAGATATAGATAGACAATAGATAAGTGTATAGATAATTGATAGGTAGGTAGATGATTTGTTAGGTAGGTCAGGAGGGAGGCAGATAGATAGATAGATAAGAGAGAATAATGAATAATAAAGGAGTAAAGGTAATGTTGTAAATACAGTACTGAGGAGATCCTGTTGAGTTTTTAGTGGGTGTTTGAGTACTATTTTTACAAGACTTTTACATCAGAATTTATCCCAATTAGAAAGTTAAGGGATTGATTGATTTCATGGTATTGCTGGATTTATGTGGATGCCATAAAACTTAAGAGTTCAAACTGTTCTCTCTTTGAACTGCTAGTCTAAGTATTACACCAGAAAAATGTGTTAATTGGTATAAATATTTATTTGCACTTCCATATGTTGTTCTATGTAGCTCCATACATCCCATGAAAATGTACCACCAGCACACAATTTGTGATTTAAAGTTTCTTGGTATGCACAGATCATAAGTATGAGCTAGAAAGGACAATTTAATTAGTGATTATACATCGAGTTAGGAAAATGTCACGAGTTGCATCTTTCAGTGTTATATGGGCATACTTTTGACACTTTCATAAAAATATCCTATATTGCAAACACTTTAAAATCCTCTCTAAAATTTAAATTGCTGTGAATGATAGCAAGAGGGAATTGCAGTTTCCACTATAATTTATTTGCCTATGATTGTGTGAAATATGGTGCAGTTAGGATGAAAATTAGCACAAATAGCATAGGCAGAGGGATTTTTAATAAAGTCATAGGGACCATATTTAATATTCATATGTAAATTACGTGCAGCATGACGAGTCTCTCGTTAAACTCATGAAGAGAGAATGATTAAAGGAGGAAAAATATGAGCCTTCACCACTTGATAGTGCATTAACCCATGGTTCTAAAACATACATTTACTTTAGATCTCATCAAATAATAATCTTCAGCTCTCAGTTTCAAACTCTTGTTCCCTGGAGAAAGAATCCTCATTAAAAAAAGATGAAAATATATCGAAGCAAAATAGCTTGTGGGTTCCAGGGCAACATGAGGGGTTATAAGCCAATTTCATTTATTTCTTCTCAATCAATAATAATGCTAAAAGCCGTATGCAGTGGTAAGGTTTTGCATACCTGTAATCCCAGGACTTGGGAGGCTGAGGCAGGAGAATCACAGGTTGGAGGCCAGTCTCAGCAACTTAATGAGACCCTCAGGAACTGAAGGAGACCCTGTTTTAAAATGAAAAATAAAATAGAGCTGGAGTTTTACTTGGAGGTATAATGCCCCTGGGTTCAATCCCCAGTACCCCATACACACACCCCTCCTCCCTACCACACATACATGCTATACTTGCATGCTAGCATTTTCAAAGATGGTTCTAGTTAACTTGTGAGAACATATGATTTGTGCATGAAAGTGATTTGAAAGTTCATTAAAATCCTGTGAGTTGGGAAGAAGATATTGTCATCCTCATTTTACTGATGAGGTTCCAAAGAAGGCAAACCCACTCAATTCCACGGCATGCTAACTGCATTCCTGAGCTCTGGCTCTGGTTCCTGGGGTCTCTGTCTCCTCTCTTGGTCAATATTCCCTTCTCACAATTTCACTTCTTATTCACATCAGCAGATGTAAAGTCAGGAATCATGGTCATAGATGGATATCAAAAGGCATGCCCTGGAGTGTTCTTAGCAGCACTACTTTAAGCCTCCAACTGAAACAATTAATGTTCAGCAGCAGTAGACTATGGAAATTAATCGTGGTATATCTTCATAGTGACCTATATACATAGCAGTAGAAATTAATGCGCTACAACGTCAAACAATAACCCGTATAAATGTCACAAATAAGATGCTGAGTGAAAGAGAAAAGAGAAGACCCCTTGCCTGACCTACATTACTTAGCAAAATTATGGCACCGGACTCCAAGCCATGGTTACCCTTAAGGGGCGACTGACAGGAACAAGGCGGAAGTAAGGGATTTGAGATCCTAATAAGGTTATGTTTCTAGATCTGGCTGTTACTTACACAAATGAATTAATGAAAATACAGCAAAGGCATTAATTTGCAACTGGTACAAATTTTGGAATTATGTATCTATATTACCATAATAATGCTTTAAGTTTTAAATTTTTGTTAAATACTAGGTAGGCACTGCACATAAATTAAGGCAAAGAAAGTAGGAGTTCAAGCATTCTGGCCTTATTTTTTTTTGTAGAAGGTGTCCAAAGAAGGTGATCAAGTTTAGAATTTCACTGCAGGTTTCAAAATTTTAAAGGTATTAAGAAAATGAAAGTTAATTATTCTTTCCCATTAGGTTAGATTTCTTTACCTGGGTTTTAAATAGGTTCTTTCTATTAAGCTTAAGTAATTGTTATTGTGCATACATGTGCAAATCTGACTTCTTTAGCCACAGCTAAAGATAAAACCTATAATTATTCGTATTATGGCTTACATATTACTATAAAACGTAGTCCTCAGCTGCATCTCTGCAGTGTAGGAGATGCTTTTTTTTTTTTTTTTTTTTTTTTTTTTTTTTTTTTTTTTTTTTTTTTTTTTTTTTTTTTTTTTTTTTTTTTTTTTTTTTTTTTTTTTGATACTGGGGATTGAACCCAGGGGCATTCTACCTCGGAGCTACACTCCCAGCCCTATTTTTTATTCTTTGTTTTGAAACAGTGTCTCACTAAGTTGCGGAGGGCCTCACTAAGTAGCTGAGCTGGCCTCGAACCTGTGATGCTCCTGTCTCAGCCTCCCAAGTACTGGGATTACAAGCGTGCACCACCACACCTGGCTTGCTCTTTTCTCTGTATTGTTCTACAGACAAATCCCTGGACAGATAGACAAACTTAACTGAAGTCTCAAGTACACACGAAAAGTCTCTTCCTTATAGATGCTTTTTCAGACATGTCACACTTGCTTTTACCCTCTTTTTCAGACTTCCTTAATAATCAATCTTAGGGCTTTAGTAACGTGAAGCTTGATCACCATATTTCTTCCCTGACCAACTAAAAGCTCATGAAAACACAGCCTAGGATGCTATGTAGAGTTCACTGTCAGAACTCAGCTCACTAAGAAGAGCCATGCACATTAAGAATGATCCTAAAGATCATGACGCTGTGGTAATGCATTTCTCTGTTTAAAAAGAGAAAACATGCAAGTGTGCAATTAGATCTAAAATTCTGAAGGCATTCAGGGCTGAAAATGTTTCATATTAAAGTAAAAATATGTTTTAATAATTAAAAGGTTTATTAAAACATGGCACAATGAGGGAAAATTAATATCAATTTGAAGCATAGCAATTACATTGGAATACTACTTCAGATAAAAATATAAGTAATTGGAAAGTATATGGATACATAGGTATTTCCTACTGAGCTCACTTAAAAATATCTTAATAACCCAGAAAATGACTTTGAATCGATATCTTCTAAAGTGTGCTTTTAAAAAGAATTTGACATTGCAACAATAAAATCTTTCCTGATACGTTTCTCATAAATTTCCTTTGAAAAGCATCCTTATTTCACTGCATATTTAACTACTTTTAGAAAAGCCACTTTGTTGCAAAATGCATCTTATTGATCTATTCTCTCAAAAATTCCATCTTCGTTGTAAATTGCACCCATACCTACTCTTAATATATCTGCTTTTCCCATTGGCCTCAGTTTTGTTGTTGTTGTTGCTGATTTAAATTGTAGCCCTTGGAAGTGTATGTTAAAAGTATTCTTCTGTTGTTTTTGAGTGTATGTTCATGTCACTACAGAGAATCTAAAACTGAAGCTTCTTAGTTTCACTTGCTTTATTCTGAATGTTTATTTAAAAGTCGATTAAATGCTCTGCCTCTAGGTAGCTTTGTTAATGTGAATGTACTCTGGATAATTCAGCCTCATTTCAAGCATTTCAATCTAAGACAGAATTTAGATAAAATTTTAGCTCAGATTTTATCTAAAATTAAAGACAAAAGGACAATAGTGTGTTACAAGGTAGGGAAATATATATTAATACAATACTTACATGCTCATATTAATTGCATATACATTATAAGTAAAATACATAGTATTTAGATACTGTTTTAATGGCATCAGTATATTTGAAATAGTAATAAGGATATACTGCTTTTAAATTTTTAAAGTAGTGAAATTTGACTAAATAATTAAATATATAATTTAGTAAATATTGCAAAGCAAATGTAAAGACATCATAAATTTAAAATGCCCTATCTAACATATAATAGAATATTATATTAATAAAGTGTGACATTAATTTCAAACTGGAGCATTCTTTTGAAATATAAGGATTTAGATGTATTTAGAAATATAAATTCATGAAAACTGCATAATCTTTGTTTGCAAAGATAAGGATTTACTATTAGAAATAAATATAGACTTTTAGTGTTGATGAAGTGAAGGTTCCTTTCCACATTCAATGTGAAAAGTGAATATTAGAAGATTGATTCTTTCTTAAAGGTGATAGATAATACAATAATTTAGACTTCTTGTATTAATTTTTAAATCATGTGATATAAGCCACAATATATTTACACTTCCACATTAATCGTGTATTTTGAAAATGACTTTGTTGATATAGCTGAGAGGTTTCAAGCAAGCGAAAGAAAGCAAAATCGAGTGCAAGATTTTCCCTTAAAACTGTCCAAGTGGAGGAAAATAGTGCTTCAGAAAGCACAGAGGCACATATTTTAAGAGAGGCTTCAAGCTTCAAGAATTTCATTAAGCGCCTAACACACCCTCATTAATGATGTGAGAGAAAGGGCCAACAGTAGTGATCCAACCTAAAAGGAGTCCCCAGGTTTCCTGGAGTAGGTGTGAAAGGTGAGGCTTCCTTCACAGGGAAGCAGTACGTGGCGGTGAAGAGGACTCCGTGCAGCACCACAGAGGCATGGAACAATGGCTGTAGTGCAGGGAACTGTCTGGGGAGACAGACATAGAAAGTGGAGCTGACTCCTGCTGTCAGTTCCGATGTACAACAAGCTTCTCAGAAAACACTGGAAAACCAAGATCGTTATTTGGGATCCTCCAGGGAAGTGAGATTGTAGAGCACCCTGCCACCTCAAGTCTGGAGAGACAGGTAAATAGAGACTCTGGTTGGCCAAGATCTGCTCACTTAGAACAGGCGTGACTAGGGCCACCTATGCCTGGAAATTCTTAAGTGGCAATTTTGGTGAGTTGATGGAGGCATAATGTGGATGATTTAGAAAGTGACAAAGCTGGGGGGCTCAGTCTTGAGGTGTCCCTACACTTTGACTTCTCCTGAAAGCACTGTATTTAGGCCAAATACCACAACAACAATAAAGAGTAAAACAAGTAACTGTGATACCTCAGCCACACGGTGAGGATAGTCAATACCCATATCCAGGAGGAGCCCAGTGAGTTCCACCTGGTTTAAAGTGGGTCTTCCTATAAGACCTGAATAGCCTGAACCTTCACATCCATTTCCTCTACACCTTGCTGTACCTCCTGCTGGGGGTCTGGAATATACACACAACATTCTACATTAAGAGGAACACATGTGCCACCCAGTACAGCAGTAAGCTCATCTAACGCCATTCTATTCAAAACCACCTTCCGCATCTGGGTGGTTTCATTCATTAAAAGGGAAGGAACCCATAGGAATGTATGTAAAGCTTCTGCAACATATTGGGTTAAGGCTTCCACATATAGCTCTATATCAATAATACTACCCCATGGAATAAACAAAGCTAACACAGTTCTTGGGATAACCATCCAATAATTTGATTGGTCACAGACTGGTTTATCTACTCTATAAAAAAAGATACTATACTTATAAGCTCCACATGTTCCCCTATTAACCAGTCCCACTCATTTTCCTTAACAAGGGGGGGGTTGGGCATTATTATGATCTCGAGGCAACAAGTCCTCTATCATGAGTCATTCATTCCATTCTGGGCTGTGGTGACTTCAGGTTCTTAAGGTAGGTGGTTGTCTACAGTAATGGAGGCAATTCACCGTGGGAAACTCCCCCTGTCTCCACTGATCACTGGTAACCCCATGCAAAACCAGCAATGAGAGGTGTTGTGCACTCTTGCAAAGGTGTATGCCCAGGATCTTGACAGTTTTTCTGTAAATGTAATACTGTCCTGAAAATAAAGTTTATTAAATTAAAGAGAGCGCTGTTAATGTCAGGAATAGTGATTGAAATGACTTAGGGCCTTTCAACACAGAGAATGCTAGATTTTATAGTCAAAGGTTCTATGCATGCAGGATTGTGGCTATACTCCTAATTAAGAAAGGTGGAATGTAATTTCTAGGAAACATTTTGACTCAATGACAAAATGGACCAAAGTCCCAAAGGTTAAAAAAAAAATAAAAACAACTTTGCAATTTCGGAAACTTTGAAATGCTTTTAACAATGTACATATACTTTCATGAAGATTGACTGGAGAAATTAATGATAGGTCTGAACTGAAGGTTAACATCTACTTCCTTTCTGGAAAGCAAAGCACTTTCACAGAAAATAAGAGAAAAATATGGAAATGCCATCACCAGTGCCCATTTGGGGTTCTGAAGCCAGGAGTGCGGCACAGGCAGGCACTTGGAGAAATGGTCATCCCTTCATCGATTGGCCTTCGCATATCCTTGTAGGACGGAAAGAGAAAAATAAATGAAGTCCTTTTCTTAGACTTACTATGACAATTTTCATGACATAGATCTACTATAACATCTCAAGTATTCTATTTTATTCCAAGTAATTGAAACTTGTGAGGAGGGAAGGTAGTGGAAAAAACTCAGAATCTACTTTTGGTGCCTTTTGGAAGAGAATGGTAAAGTTGGCTGTGCTGGGAAAAGCATTCTGTCATCAAAAGACAAAAAGAAAATGTTTTGAGTTGCTTGCTCCATGCTATACGTGAGAGCTTTGGCAGCGTTTGAAGTGGGAGGATCTTTTATACCCAAAACAAAGTCATCCTAACAGCGAAGGTGACATTCTTCCTCATTTCAAAGGCATGTACAGAAATGTTAGGGAGAAAGAGGGACCAAGCCAGCAGAATAGGCACAGAAAACATAGGCAGAAAAAGTAAAATAAGGATAGCTGGTTCCTAGTGATGGAATATATTACCATTGCTCAGAGTTCAGAAAAAGAAGATAAAGGGGCGAAAACTGTATGATGGTAAATGTAGTGGAAAGATATTAGAGACTACATAATTTTTTTTCTTTGTGTAGGAGAGAATAAATCTAATAGCATTTAAAAATTGTAAAACCTTTTGAATCTAAAAGAAGACTTACATCTGAAGACCTCTAAAACTTGCTTTGTTTCTGGTCCTACTTGACGAAGCAGAAAAAAAAAAAACATTTGAAATAAAATAAACATTTTCTTCAAACAACCTAGTCAAAGAAGCTATTTATTTGGAAGAGAAAAAGCAAGCTGATTTCCACTCTAGTAAAACTAATAGCAAAGCCTTTAATTAGATTTATGGGTAACTCTCTTAACTTTAAATGAGCTCCAGAACCTATAAATTCACTAATATTTTTTGTTGTTGTTGTTTTTGTTGTTTCATGTTGTCTGTATTCTTGTGTTTTGTCTGGATTCAGGTGAAGCAACACAGCAGGAGAATCACAGGGAAAGGGGTCTCCTAACTTTCAAGTGAAGCTTTTGAACTATTCTACCTCTTGGTCATCAGAGTGTGATGAAATGTATGGACCATATCAGTTCACTGAGGCTCTGTGGTCCTTTCAGAGTTCCTACTTTCTAGGCCGGTAGCAATCTTTCAGCACTGTGTGGGTAGATCTCATTTCCCAGTACAGGTGGGTGATGTCAACATTGCTGAATTATCATCTGTACTTACACATCGGACAATAAACAGTCTCTGTGATAATGATTTAAGGAGGCTTTGTCCTGTACTAGTAAGTTCCACAGGATCTACATATCTCAAAACTTCAAGCGATCTTTCAGTCTTGTTATGTAAGGAGAATCATCCAATACACAGATCTTTACATCACTTAGACCTTCATACATCCACATCCATCTCTGATCATATGTAACAAACACTTGTACTTCAAAATTCTGAAAGGTAATATTGGGGTGAAGATTTGCCAAATCATCAAACTATTAAAATTACCAAATTTCAATAAAATTCCATCAGGGAGAGCAATATTATTTTGAGAACAAAAAGACCAGACTTGGATTGAAAATTATGAAAATGTTTTAATTATGAAAAAAATTGAATGATAAAATATGTACTCTGCAGTAGCTAACTGGTGTCATAATTTGGTAGACATCAAGTAATAAAGAAATAACTAAAGTAAAAACAAGTAGTGATGATAATTGAAATAATACATTTTTGATGACTAATACTAATGGGAAATGTTAGTATAAACTCATGAATAAGTATATAAGTATACAAGCCAATAATTTAAGTTTTTTAAATAATATTACTGGTTTTTGCCTGAGATACTCAAATATATACACTCACACATTTTTTTTTACACATAAAGGTTGATCTTCCTCTTAAATACATTGGAAGATTTACAAAAATTGCTGTTTAATGGACTTATAAACACGGGTGTCCAAAGATGTCTATGAAACCTTCTTCTATATTCTCTGTGACTGTTAATTGTGAAGACCTAAAACTTGAGAAGCTGAAGAAAATAGCCTGACAAGATAATTGAAAAACAGATCAAGATATGGGAACATGAGTTCTGATAAAGAACTAGGAACAGATTAAAAAAAAAAAAGATTTGGTTTACTTCATTTTTCTCCTATCTTAAATAGAGAGTAGGAGAAAGCAGTCAGTGGTTGCATAAAAACAACTCAGAATACTGGGAAATGCAGCTGGTATTAATATGACCCCACCTATGGGTGCCATGAGTAAAGAAGAATGAACAATGCCTTCACAGCAGCAGAAGCCCAGACCCCAGCAGCCCAGGAAATAGAGGAAAGAACACAAAGAGGCAGTCTCCAGTCTCTTCATTCTGGGAAGCATTGTTCTACTCAGAAATCCGTCTATTTTCATGAGTCATGGAGACAAGAAAGAAAGCAGGAGCCCAGAAATTATGGCAATCTCATAAGGGCTGAAAATATAAAATGCTGGATTTCATGGATATTGATGCATTCAGCCTTGAAAGATAATGTTCCAGGAAAAAAGGGTGAAACTGAGAAGTGAGACTGATAGCCTCTGAACAAATTATGTGCTATTCATAATTTATGTATGTGCATGGGGCCTCCTCTTACATAGAATTCTAGCACCAGAGGTGGGTTAACTGTGCAACATCAATTTTTCAGGTGAAACTTTGTAGGACAGCGTTGCAAACACCAATGGATCAAATCATTACAAAATAACCCCTATTGATGACTTAATTCAGCTTTTAAAGTTCAGGTGCCCCTGGAAATTATGGACCACATTCAAAATAAAATGAAGTAGTAAGAAAAAGAATCATAATAGGTCTACACCCTAAAAAAGTATTCAGGAATGGAAATATTCTGAGGCTATTCATTATGGTTAAAATGACCTTATCAGTTGGTAGATAATTTTAAGATTATTGCAAAAACCTATTTTTGTACACTTTTGTTATTGCACTAGCTCTATAAATTCTTCATTTCAAGCTTTCAAAAATCATCTATGTTATAAGAGATAAACTTTATGAAGAAATGTATATTCACACAACTATGATAACTAAGTAAAATAAACATCTATTAAAAAGAACCCATTGTGTGAATGGACATCCTTTAATATCACTTAGAGAAAGTGTTAAGTTATTGTGTACTTACATACAAAATGTTAAATTTTTACAAACTGGTTAGACTAAACAGAGATTTATAGTCAAAGATAATTGCATTTCAATGGAACTGTAATTAAAGTTCAACTCCTTGAGATTTATTATGAAAAGCAAAACTCTGTTCCCTTATTTGCAAATGAGAACTCTATTAATAGCTGTGAAACTGTAGACATGTGGCTGAAAGCTTTAAAGTAAAAGGAATCAGTATGCTGACCAGATACAGGGGAATAGAGGAGAGCTGTACTATGAAGAACATCTTGCTATTTCTAGACTACTAAACTACTTAAACTCCTTGGAGAAATGTCACTTATTTTGGTCTCTATCTCTAATTTTCCTAATTAGTGTTTAGGCATTCTTCAAGGGATTTTTGATGTAACTGATATATCTACTTTAAAATGAATAAGTCATTGGTGTCCCTAAGTAAGTCTTTGTGAGACTCTTCAACGTATTTTACAAAATTAAGATACCATTCAACCGACAGTTATTAATTAGATTGGGAATTTCTGTTTTTATGGTCAATTAGAATATCCATTACATAATAAAATTGGTTATGCATGCTTTCCTAAGCTTAAGGTAAATAGAAATAATATTATTGTCTTGTTTATATTTATACCATTAAACAAAGATCTATGGTAGTTTTCATCAATTTTCTTTTGAATGGATTAAGAGATGCTAATATATTAGAAATAGTAATCTGGAAAGAAAAGAAATGAAAACCCAGAATTGATTACTGTGAACAATGGTTCAGATGTCAACCTCAAGGAGAAATGAGATTGTAAGTAATAAAATAATAAAATGTATGTGTTCATTTTTTGTTACTAAAAAATGATGAAAGATAAACCCTTTGGACACAGAGAATAGATCCTCAAAGATCCCACAATGACTGGGTTTAGTTCCACCTGAATCTAAGTAACAAGATCTGCTCTTGGTGGGTGTGGTTTTGCTTGCTTCTTCTGTGATTGGATATTCACCGTTAAATACAAATGTGAGGAAAAACATGGCATGTTTTGAACAGGAAAATTATGATCACTTGCACTAAAATTGGTTGGCTAGACCCTGATGAATTTATTCTGATGAATTTTCTTCCTTGTTTGTGTATAAATAAAAATTCCGGGTTTGAGATAATAATACCTGGAATTTGCATGTGAATATATCAAATATCAGGAACTATGAATAAGGACCTATAAGTGCAAGGCTTTAATTAAGACATTCTTGTGACTTTAAGTATAGAACTTTTTTTCACTTAAAGCTTTTCAGAAAAGGTTCAAATTTTGTGGATAGTTTCTTATTGACACATGAATTGTCTTTTAAGACGCATTCACAAATTCTTGGACTAGGGTTCTGCTTCTGGGAGACCATGATGATCACCCTGTTGTTATTGTTTCCTTGTTATTGATTTTTGTGTCTTCTTTTGTTCTTTCTCACTTTCTTGAAAGATACATGTTTGTAGTAGCACAAAGAGTTCACTTCTAAAAAGTAAAGCAAATATTCCTCAAGCAGTCTAAAGCCATGCACTTCTTCATTTTACTATTGAGTTCCCAGAGTCTACTGGGGAGGACACCTGTATGCATTTCTCTTTTCAGCCAAACATCATCAGAGATGACATCGGCTTCTCCTCTCCACGAATGACTTGAGTCCATGAAGTTAGAATATGTCATGCTGATGTGAATCCATTGATAATTCTCTTGCAGTAAGCAGAACATTGAAATGCATTTCAGGACATGTCTTGTATATACCATATGATTTTCAACACACAACACTATACTCTTCTTAGTATACAGTAGGTACTCAATACATGTGAATGATGGCTGCAGTGAGACTGAGAACTTTATCAAAGTAGTATATTAATGATATATATACACACATGCATTATATTTTGTTAGATCACTTATCATGATGCTACTTTCTTTTGCTGTTGAAATCACAACTGTTTTGATCCTTTGGAAATTAGTTCAAAAAGGATAGAAATGAAGTAGACCCTGTCACATGGAATTCCCATGCAAAGTTTCAGTGAGATGAAATAGTAGATGTAGACCAACACAGCCTCCCCAAATGTCATGCAAGATGTGCTTCCAAACTCTAAATCCTTCCTCTGCATCTAACGCTG
>PVLC010025364.1:0-23727 GCA_004027655.1 Graphiurus murinus | reverse complement strand
AAAAAAAAAAAAAAAAAAAAAAAAAAAAAAAAACATAACTGGGCACGGTGGCTCATGCCTATAATCCCAGTACTTACTGAGGCTTTCGGCAACTGAAACCCTGTTTCCAAATAAAAGTAAGATAGAGCTGGGGATATACCCCCAAAGTAGAAGGTCCCTGGTTCCACCCCCAGTAGCACACACACACACACACACACACACAAAAAATGAAACATGTTTCATCACTTTCATACCAACTTCAAAATCCCAAGCTGGGCATGGTGACACACATCTGTAATCCCAGAACATAAGAGGCTGAGAATGAAGGATTGCAGATTCAAGGCTACCCTCAACAACTTGGTGAGACCCTGTTTTAAAATAAAAAGTAAAATATAGGGCTGGGGGTGTATCACAGAGGTAGAATGCCCCTAGGTTCAATCCCAGTACAAAAAAAAAAAAAAAAAAAGTGTAGTCCAAGCTGGACTTGGTGGCGCACGCTTGTAATCCCAGCATTTGGGAGGCTGAGACCGCAGGATCCGGGTTTGTGGCCAGCCTCAGCTACATAGTGAGGCCCTCCACAACTTAGTGAGACCCTGTTTCAAAATAAAGAATAAAAAATAGGGCTGGGGGTGTAGCTGGGAGGTAGAATGCCCCCGAGTTCAATCGCCAGTACCGCAAAAAAAATAGGAAGGGGAGAAGTACCAAAGATGACAGAAGGTGCGGGACCAAGACAGGAAATGCTGGAAGATGGGAAGTTCAGTGAAGGAGACTGGAAGAACATAGTAAAGCTGGAAGGGAAAGATAGGAAGTATTATGAGGGAAGCAGGAAGTAAAAGGGGAAGATAGAAACAGAATATCACAATTCAGATTATCAGATTTCACTGGAAATACTGGATCTCTATGTAGATTTCATAAAATCTGAAGCTGGGAAAAAAAGTCTAAAGCTGGGTAAGTGAATTCTCATACCTATGTCCATTCATATATATGTAAGCTTCCCAATAACAGATTCAAAAAGTGGTTTTAAAATTCAAGTTTACAAGCCAGGCATGATGGCGCACGCTTGTAATCCCAGTACTTGGGAGGCCGAGACCAGAGGATCTGGGTTCACAGCCAGCCTCAGCTACTTAGTGAGGCCCACCGCAATTTAGTGAGACCTCATTTAAAAATAAAAATAAAAATAAAAATAGGACTGGGGGTGTACCTCAGAGGTAGAATGCCTGTGGGCTCAATCCCTAGTACCACAAAAAAAAAAGAAAAATTCAAGTCTACACCAGGTGTGGTGGCGCATGCTTATAATCCCACTACTTGAGAGGCTGAGACCGGAGGATCACAGGTTTGCAGGCAGCCTCAGCTACTTAGTGAGGCCTTCCACAACTTAGTGAGACCCTTTTTCAAAATAAAGGATAAGAAAATAGGGCTGGGGATGTAGCTCGGAGGTAAAATGCCCCTGGGTTCAATTGCCAGTACTGAAAAAAAGTAAGTAAATATCAAGTTTACAGTAATGAAAATTAAATATTCAACTCCAGGGGCTGAGCAAGAAGTTCCAGTGGTCATTTTCCAAGGGAGCATCAATTTGACAGCTATTCGTGTACAAACAACCTTCACGAGAGTGAAGGAAAACAGGTGAGAGGCGGGATACACTGGAGGCCAAGAGTAGTGTGGCTCCCATAACCCCTCTCTCAACCCCAGAGCAGCATGGAGGGACACCTCCCACCTAGACAAGGGAATTAAGTCTAGGCTACAGATGCTGAATCTAGCACCCGGCAGAGCCAGGGATCCTGCCCACCAGTGCCTGTGGATGGGGCCTCTGCACCTGTGTGAGCCACGTAGCCAAGCAATGGTTCCCCCTAGTCCTGGGCACCACAGTGCAGATCAAAACTCTACTTGCTATAGATTAGGACAGGGAGGTAAGCACAGGACTTTGCCCTAGAACTCAGTGCCAGGCCCACCTCAGTGAAAACCAGCACCAGGCAGAAACCACAGGCCTATATCTCCAGACCTGCCCCAGTGCTGCATGGAGACCCACAACCCCAGAGATTGGGGCTTCTGCTTTGGCCAGTATCACCTGTGGCCGGCTGTACCATCCTAGGCTACAAATGCATCAGAGCAGCAAATAGCCTGCAATAGTGGGGAACTCCATCCTGGGCCATCTCCCCTAACCCTGGGCAACACGACAGGGAGGAGTGATTATCTGATTGGAGAAAAAGAGGGAGGGAAGAAGGGAGGTGACATGTCGCTGCACAGCAAATCAAGGCCCATCCCTCCACCGTGAGGTCCAGAACTGAGCAGAACCCTGTAGAAATGGATTAAGAGACCAGTGACGGTGGGCTAAGTGTCTGGGCTTGCCCAGCCTCAGGAGGAGGCTTGCAGATTAACCTCATGAGGCACCCCAGTCCATTCTGAACAACACAACTGCAGATGTGTGCCAGAATGGGCTTGGTGTACATCTGGTGCTCAGTGATAACATGCAAACTGCAGACTCATGGCAAACCTGGACTTAGTCCGCCATCCAGTGCTGAAGCAGAAGTAACCAGAGGCACTCAAGAAATGTATAAAAATCCGTGCTGAAAAAATTAATATATAAAAAAAGAAGTAACCAGAGGCTTACAAAGACAAGCAGCCTGCTGAGATTTTATGAAAGGATAGAGAGATCCAGGTTATGAAGACTTGAAAACATACCTAGTACTTAAGCATGCAGACTACACCACATGTCAAAGAGCATCCAGAATTTGCAGGGAACCACAGCCTCACCTACCAGACTAAACAAGGCACCAGAAACCAACTTCATAGCAACCAGGTGTGCAAATTCTGACAGAGTTCAAAACAGCTATTATAAGGAAACAAGCTTTAACAGAGAAACAGTTCTATCAGAAAAACTTGGAGGATCAAGTAACCAATAAATAAACAAGAACCCTTGAGCTGAAAGGGGAAGTATGGGGAAGGAATCAGCAAATAATGTTATGTGCATATACAAGTTTATCACCATGAATCTCACTATCATGTATAGGGAAGAGGGAAGATGTGGAGAAGGAAACAGACTAAGTGATGTGTGCATAGATGAACGTATCACCATGACCCCCACTGTGATGTACAATTACAATGTACCAATAAAAGAATAGTGTGTATTTGTGTGTGTGTGTGTGTGTGTGTGTGGTGTTAGAGGTTGAACCCAGGAGCATTCTACTTCCAAGGTATAGCCTTAGACTTATTTCTTATTTGGAAACAGTATCACTAAGTTACAGAGGGCCTCCCTAAATTGCCTAGGCTGATTGCCAACCTGCAATCCTCCTGTCCATATTTACTAAGTACTGGAATTATAGGCATGCATCACCACGTCCGACTAAAAGATTACTTTTTAAAAATTAGCTGAGGCCAGGCGTGGTGGTGCATGCTTGTAATCCCAGCATTTGGGAGGCTGAGACCAGAGGATCCGGGTTCGTGGTCAGCCTCAGCTACCTAGTGAGGCACTCCACAACTTAGTGAGACCCGTTTCAAAATAAATTTTAAAAAATAGGACTGGGGGTGTAGCTCTGAGGTAGAATGCCCCTGGGTTCCATCCCTAGTACCGCAAGGAAATAAATAATAATAATAATTAGCTGACATGGTGGCGCACGCTTGTAATCCTAGTACTTGGGAGGCTGAGACCAGAGGATCCGGGTTCATGGCCAGCCTCAGCTACTTAGGTCCTCCACAACTTAGTGAGACCCTAGAAGAAACATTCCTCTACACATACCCTTACCAAAATTAAATCAAGAGAAAACTTCAATGAGACTAAATCAGTCTCTCAAAAGTATGAAACCTTATGACTTCGTGGCTGAATTCAACCAATCATGCAGAAAAGAATCACAAACTCCCTTCAACTAGTCAAAAAAATGTAAAAGGGAATTCTTCCAACTTGATCTATGAGGTCAGCAGTACTGGAATACCAAAACCAACAACAACAAAAAGAAAACTACAGGCCAATATTCTTGACTAACAATAAAATTCTCAACAGAATACCACCAAATCAAATTCAACAGTACATTAAAAAGATTATTCACACTCAGCATGGTAGTACCTGTCTATAATCCCAGTACTTGGGAGGCAAGACAAGACAGCAGGTTTGAGGACAGCCTCAGCAACCTAGTGAGACCCTGTTACAAAAACAAAATAAAAAGGGCTGGGGATATATATCTGAGGTAGAATACTTCTCAGTTCAATCCCCATTACCACAAAAAAAATTATATATGTAATTATATATATATATAAATAAAAATAGGATTCATCCCAAGGAGGCAAAGATAGTTCTGTATATGCAAATCAATACACGTGATACACCATGCTAACAGATCAAGCACAAGAAGAATCATTCTAATAGATGTAGAAAAGGCATTTGATAAAATTCAATATTCCCTCATGATAAAAACACTGAATACAAGCCAGGCATTATGGTGCGTGCTTATAATCCCAATACTTGGGAGGCTGAAACAGGAGAATCACAGGTTCGCAGCCAGCCTCAGGTACTTAGTGAGGCCCTCCACAACTTAGTGAGACTGTTTCAAAACAAAGAATAAAAAACAGGGCTGGGGGTGTAGCTCAGAGGTAGAAGGCCCCTGGCTTCAATCTCCAGTACCGAAAAAAAAAAAAAGACAGTGAACACATGCAGTATAGAAGAGGACCTCAACATAATGAAGATCACATATGACTAACCTACAATTAACATCATACCAAATGGGGAAAAACTGAATGCTTCCTAGGATCTAGACAAGACAAGGATTCCCACATTCTCCACTTTTACTCAACACAACACTAGACATTCTAGTAGAGCCATCAAGCAAGAGAAAGAAAGAAAGAGCATCTATATTAAAAAGGATAAAGATAAACCAGCCCTGGTGGCCGCATGCTTGTAACCTCAGTACTTGGGAGGCTGAACAGGAGTATCTCAGGTTCAAGGACAGTCTCAGCAATGTAGTAAGACTCTTAGCAACCCAGTGAGATCTTGTTTCAAAACAAAAAAATAAAAAGGGCTGGGGATGTAGCTTGGAGGCACAATGTCCCTGGGTTCAACCACCAGAACCATGAAAACAAGAGGAAGATAAATTGTCACTGTTTGCAGATGACAATTTTATATAGAGAAAAACCAAAAACTGTTAAATAAATGAATTCAGCAAAATTATAGGATTCAAAAATCAACATGCATGCCGGGCATGGTGGCGCATGCTTGTAATCCCAGCATTTGGGAGGCTGAGACCGGAGGATCCAGGTTCGAGGCCAGCCTCAGCTACCTAGTGAGGCCCTCCGCAACTTCGTGAAATCCTGTTTCAAAATAAAGAAAAAAAAAATAGGGTTGGGGGTGTAGCTCGGAGGAAGAATGTCCCTGGGTTTAATCCCCAGTACCACAAAAAAAAAAAAAAATCAACATGCAAAAACCAATAGCATTGCTATACATCACTGAATTATCTGAAATCAAGAAAGCAGCCCCATTTACAAAAATAAAATACCTAGTAATAAATTTATTAAAGAGGCAAAAGGTTTCTACAAGGAAATTATAAAATAGTTGTGAGAGAAATAGAAGATAATAAAAAAAAAACTATAGAAAGACATTCCATGTTCAAGGATTGAAATAGATTGTTAAAATATTCACATTACCCAAAGTACAAAGTAGCCTACATACTCAAGTGCAATCCCTATCAAAATGCCAATGACTTTATTCACAGGAATAAAAAAAGAAAATCCTGATTACCCATAATGATGCACACCTGTAATCAAAGTACTTGAGAGACTGAGACAGGAGAATTGCGGGTGCAAGGCCAGCCTCAACAATTTAGCAAAGCCCTCAGCAATTTAGTGAGCACCTGGTTCAAAATAAAAAATAAAACAAGATTTAGGGTATAGCCCAGAGGTAGAATGACCCTGGGTTCTTGACTAACAATCCCCAGTAACACACACACACTCCTACAATTTATATGAAACCACAAAAGATTCCAAAGAGCCAAAACAATGCTAAGCAAAAAGAACAATTCTGGAGGCACTATACTACCCGACTTCAAACTATAGTAATCAAAATAGGCATTGGTGAGCCGGGTGTGGTGGCACACACTTGTAATCCCAGCCTTTGGGAGGCTGAGATCAGAGGATCTGGGTTCGAGGCCAGCCTTAGCTACTTAGTGAGACCCGGTTTCAAAATAAAGAATAAAAAATAGGGCTAGGGGTATAGCTCGGAGGTAGAATGCCTTTGAGTTCAATCCCCAGTACCAGAAAAAAAAAAAATAGGAATTGGTGGCACATGCCTGTAATCCTAGTTGAGAGGCTGAGACAGGAGAATCAGCTTCAACCAGTAGTGAGACTCAACCACCTAGTGAGACCCTGTTTCAAATAAAAATAAAATAGAGCTGAGGGTACAGCTTAGAGGTAGAGTGCCTCTGGGTTCAATCCCCAGTACCACACACACAAAAAAAAAAATATGGCATCGTACTAGCATAGAAAACCACATAAACCAACAAAACAAGATAAAGAGCCTAGAAGTAAACCCATGCATCTGTAGACAACTTACCTTCAACAGAGCTGCTCAGAGCATGCATCAGAGAAGGAACAGTCTCTTAAACAATGCAGGGGAAATTGGATATACGCATGCAGAAAAAGAGACAAGACCCCTATTTCTTACCAGTGACCAAAACCAACTCAAATAGACTGAACACTTAAATAAAACATCTGAAGCCAGGTACAGTGGTGCATGCCTATAATACCAGTACTTGGGAGACCAAGACACAAGAATTGTGTGTGTATGTGTGTGTGTTACCATGGATTGAACCTAGAGACATTCTACCTCTGAGCTACACTCCCAGCCCTATTCTATGTTTTATTTTGAAACAGGGTCTCATTAAGTTGTGGAATGTGCAAGGATTTCTTGGATAAGATCCAACATAAAAGGAAACAAATATATATGTGAATAAGTGGGATTCCATCAAACTAAAAAACCACTGCACAAGCACAGTACTGGACAGGACTTGGGAGGCCGAAAAAACAGGAGGATCACAGGTTCAAGACCAGCCTCAGCAATATAGCTAGACTCTCAGCAACCTAGCAAGACCTCATTTCAAAAACAGAAAATAAAAAAGGGCTGGGAGTATAGCTCAGAAGTAGAATGCCCCTAGATTCAATCCCCATTACCAACAAGAAAAAAAAAAAAAAAAAAGACTAAAGATAGTAAGTACTGGCCAAGATGCAAAGAAAAGGGGACCCCTAACATACTCTTGGTGTGAATATAATTTAGTACAACCATTATGGAAAATGTTTTGGAAGTTCCTTAAATAGTAAAAACAGAATGGCTTTGTGACCCAGCAACCCCATTTCTGGGTATATATCTGAAGAAATAAAATCAGTATGATGAAGAAACATCTAATTCCCATAATAATTGCAGCACTATTCACAATAGCCAAGAAATGGAACCAACCTAAATATCCAGCAATTGATAAGTAGATAAAGAAAAAATTGGCCCAGTGTGGTAGCTCATGCCTGTAATCCCAGTACTTGGGATCCTTCTGTCAGTCTCCCAGGTTCAAGGGGAGACCCTGTTTCAAAACAAAAAATAAAGGGCTGGAGGTATAGCTTGGAGGTAAAATGCCCTGGGGTTCAGTCCCCAGTTACACCCCCCCCCCCGACACACACACACGTAGATAGACACAACTGAATACTATTTAGCCATACAAACAAGCAAAATAATGTAATTACAGCCAAGCATAGTAGCGCACACCTGTAATCCCAGTTCTTGGGAGGCTGAGACAGGAGGATCACCGGTTCAAGGACAGCCTCAGCAAGTAGTGAGACTCAACCTAATGAGACATTGTTTGAAAAATAAAAATAGGAGCCAGGTGTGGTGGCACAAGCTTGTAATCCCAGCATTTGGGAGGCTGAGACCGGATGATCCAGGTTCGTGGCCAGCCTCAGCTACCTAGTGAGGCACTCCACAACTTAGTGAGACCCTGTTTCAAAATAAAGAATAAAAATAGGGCTGGAGGTATAACTCGAAGGTAGAATGCCCCTGGGTTCAATCCCTAGTACCACAAAAAAAATAAATAAAAATAGGGCTGGGGGTGTAGCTCAGAAGTAGAATGCCCCTGGGTTCAATCTCCAGTACCACAAAAAAAATCAAACAACATAACATAAATGGAACTGGAGACCATCATGTTAAAAGAAATCAGGTACAGAAAGAAAAATATTGTGTGATCTCACCATATGTGGGAATCTGAAAAAGTCACTATCACAGCAGAATAGTGGTTGGTTCCGAGGCTGGGAGAGCAGGGACAGGGGGACCGGGAAAGGGTGAGCGGTGGGTACCAAGTTACTTTTTTTTTTTTTTTTTTTTTTTTGGCGGTACTGGGGATTGAACTCAGGGGCATTCTACCTCTGAGCTATACTCCCAGCCCTATTTTTTATTATTTTGAAACAGTGTCTAAGTTGCCGAGTGCCTCACTAGGTAGCTGAGGCTGGCCACGAACCTGGATCCTCCGGTCTCAGTCTCCCAAATGCTGGGATTATAAACGTGCGGCACCACGCCCGGCACCAAGTTACATTTACAGATGAGGAGGCAGCCTGGTGCCTACTGCATAGCAGTGTAACCAGGGAGAGTGAGGATGCAGGGTGCATCTTCAAAATCTCAAAGGAGCCGGGCCTGGTGGCGCACGCTTGTAATCCCAGTATTCGGGAGGCTGAGACCGGAGGATCCGGGTTCCCGGCCAGCCTCAGCTACCTAGTGAGGCACTCCGCAACTTAGTGAGACTCGGTTTCAAAAATAAAGAATAAAAAATAGGGCTGGGGGAGTAGCTCGGAGGTAGAATGCCCGAGTTCAATCCCCAGTACCGCAAAAAAAAAAAAAAAGAAAGAAACAGGGTCTGAGCTGCAGAATGCCTATGTACGGGAGGCTGGCCGTGAACCCAGATCCTCCAGTCTCAGCCTCCCAAATGCTGGGATTACAAGCGTGCGCCACCACGCCCAGCTACCTCAAGTGTCTTGACTCTCTTCCTTAACCATCTCTTTCCCCATCCTGACCCAGCTGAGTCTTCCCATAAGGTACCAAACCTCCTGCAGCTGTCGCCAATGCCGAGGTAGAATCGGCTCTCCCTTTGTGCCCAAAACAGAGGCAGGCAGGTGGACTCCCGCAGACGCCCCAGCCCCTGGAAGCCCCGGCAGCCTTAAGCCCCGCCCACCCTCCTCCTTAGGCCCCACCATTGTGTTCTGAGTCAGCGGTCTCCTGTTGTGCTAGGGACCCCAGATCTCTGTTCACTCGGTCACTCTCTCCCTGGTCCTGCTTTGGGGGTCACCCAAACTCAAGTCAATTTGGAAATCACTGAACATAAACTTAGAACCTCCCAGAACTCCTGGGTAGTAAAAGATTATCCCAAAGCCCATTTGCCAGGCAGGGGTCGAGTGGCTCACACCTGTAATCTCAGCGACCAGGAAGCTGAAGTCAGAGAATCCCAAATTCAAGAACAGACCGGGCAACTCAGACCCAGTCTTCAAAGAAAAAAATTTAAAAGGCTGGGGTGTGGCTCAGTGGTAGAGCGCTTGCCTAGCCTGCATGAGGCCCCAGCACTCCAGGAAGTTCCCTCAATCACCACCTTCTCCCTGGGGGACTGAGGTCACAGATTCGTTCTCATCCATCTCCCCAAGTTGTGTGAGTCTCCCAGTCAGAACCCAAGATCCACCCATCCGAAAAGCAGACTTTGGACTTTGAGTATTTTTATCATTTCTCTTTAGTTCTCTCATACTCAAGGATTCCATCTCCCTCTGTCTCCAACTCAATTTTTAAAAAAGAAAGAGCCGGGCGTGGTGGCGCACGCTTGTAATCCCAGCATTCGGGAGGCTGAGACCAGAGGATCCAGGTTCGCAGCCAGCCTCAGCTACCTAGTGAGGCACTTCGTAACTTAGTGAGACTCGGTTTCAAAATAAAGAATAAAAAATAGGGCTTGGGGGTATAGCTCAGAGGTAGAACGCCCCTGAGTTCAATTCCCAGTACCACAAAAAAAAAAAAAAAAAAGAATGAGGGAGCCAGGTGTGGTGGCCCACGCTTGTAATCCCAGTACTTGGGAGGCTGAGATTGGAGTATCACAGGTTCTCCGCCAGCCTCAGCTACTTAGTGAGGCCCTCTGCAACTTAGTGAGACCCTGTTTCAAAATAAAGACTAAAAGATAGGGCTGGGCGTGTAGCTCAGATGTAGAATGCCCCTAGGTTCCATCCCCAGTACTGCAAAAGAATAAAATAAAAAAAGAATAAGGGGAGCTAGGCAAGGTGGTGCATGCCTGTAATCCCAGTACTTGGGAGGCTGAGATAGGACAAGTTTGAAGCCAGTCTCAGCAATTTAACAAGACCCCATTTCAATTTTTTTTTTTTTTTTAAAGGAGCTGGAGCCGGGCGTGGTGGCACACGCTTGTAATCCCAGCATTCAGGAGGCTGAGACCGGAGGATCCGGGTTCTCGGCCAGCCTCAGCTACCTAGTGAGGCACTCCGCAACTTAGTGAAACTCGGTTTCAAAATAAAGAATAAAAAATAGGGCTGGGGATGTAGCTC
Source organism: Graphiurus murinus (assembly GCA_004027655.1). Classification (NCBI taxonomy): domain Eukaryota; kingdom Metazoa; phylum Chordata; class Mammalia; order Rodentia; family Gliridae; genus Graphiurus; species Graphiurus murinus. Next base: position 13,203 of record PVLC010025364.1, on the reverse strand, counting down.
GGAGGTAGAATGCCCCTGAGTTCAATCCCCAGTACCACAAAAATAAAAATTTAAAAAGGAGCTGGGCGTGGTGGCACATGCTTGTAATCCCAGCATTTGGGAGGCTGAGACCGGAGGATCCGGGTTCGTGGCTACCTAGTGAGGCACTCCGCAACTTAGTGAGACCCTGTTTCAAAATAAAGAATAAAAAATAGGGCTAGGGGTGTAGCTCGGAGGTAGAATGTCCCTGGGTTCCATCCCCAGTACCGCAAAAGAAAAATTTAAAAAAGGGGGGGGGGGGCTGGGGGTGTAGCTCAGAGAGAATATGCCCGGGTTCAATCCCAGGACCAAAAATAAATAAGGGGCCACAGTTTCTCCCGGAGGAGTCTCATTCTGTCCCCCAATGTTGTGCTGGGAAGAGGGGTTCACAGAAAGGAGATGCCGACTCCCAGTCTCCACAAACACACCACTCTTCACCACAGCACAGCCCTGCCAGGACAAAAGGGCATGACCTCATGGCTCCTGGCCCCCTCTTCCCTGCTCTTCATGCACTCCAGAAGTGTGGAAGAGAGATGGAAGACAGACAGACAGGAAGAGACAGATGGAGGAGAAAAGTGAGTCTGTCAGGGAAAGCCGTCCTTACCCAGTCTGGACCTGATCCCGGGGCTGGTGTTTATCAAAGAATAGCTGGGATTGCCTAAAACAAACAGGAATAAAAGGCTGAGCCTGCCCTCTGATTGGCCATGGACTGTCCCCCTCCTATTGGCTGTCAGGGCTCTGATGGCTCGGCTCTGGGAGCTGTGAGCTCTTTAGGCTAATTTCTTGTTCCTCAGGTGTGGATAATCTCCTTCTCACCCCCCCCCCCCCCCCGGGCATTGCTGGGAGTGCTGACTGCTGGGTACTCCCTCACTGCTGCTACAATTTCCCCAGGTAATACATATTACCCCCCACCCCGGGGTTTGCCCACAACCTCCTCCCACTGCCCATGAGGGTTAATTGAAACACTGGTAATGGGGCCGCCCTGCTCAAAACCTGAATGTCCATCTTCCCCTCTACTTGCGGCATCCCAAGGGAGGTTACTTTGTGCATCTTCCCAATCATCATGGCAGTGCTTAAAAAGGCATGTTAGTATGTGAGGAAATGGATGCCCTTGAGTAACCAGGGCTGGATGGAGCTGGAGGCCTGAGCCTGCCTGTGACTGTTCACACCTGTGTCACTCTCCTCGTTGCCCCACTCTGTGGCCTCTGCCCTCTAATCACCACCACCATCCACAATGGTGCTCACTCATGGTCTCCACCTTCTCTGACATCGATCGCACGCTTTGCTGTGGGCGTTTCATGGAGATCCCCGCTCCTCTTGGTTCTCTGAAGCAGATCGAGTTTCTGTTCCTATTTTTGAAAATATGTGACACCCTCGAGGTGGAGGCTATGCTTGAGCTCATTCTTGCATGACCAGCCCAGATCTGAACCCTGACCTGCTGTTCTGCACTGCTCACTTGGACCCCAAAGAGATGAGAGGCTGAGCTAGGTGGATGGGCAGGTGGGCTCCATTTGCCTAGTGAGGCTGAGCTAAAAGGCTCCGTGGATGTTTTCTCTCCACAATTCTGATTGTGGTTGAACCCACACACCCTCCCTTAGAATTCCAACCTGCCACCACACCTGGGATCTCAGTACTGGGGAAGCTGAGACAAGAAGGAGAACAGGTACAGGCTAATCTCAGCAATTTAACCAGACCTTCTCTCAAAATAAAAAAATTTAAGCCAGGCGTGGTGGCGCACACTTGTAATCCCCAACCACCAGTAAAGCTCACACACACACATGCACACACACAGAATCCCCAAGTATTCACACCTGACACAGAAATTCTCCATAATAACCTGGAAAGGACAAACAAACCTTGTCGACGGCACATACAGAAGAATTCTGTGCACTTGTAGAGAAGAGCTCTTCCATGACATGGACATCTTGGAGAATGTTAGCATTTTGTAACCTAAATTGCAATAGTAGGGTTTTAAATTGCTCCATGTTAAACATTTTGGTCCTCTGAGTCTTCTGTTATTTCAGATTGATTTCATTTATTTTATTTTGTTGGTACTGGGGCAATCTCCCTCTAAGTTACACCCCCAGTCCCTTTTTTTGGGGGGGGGTACTGGGGATTGAACCCAGAGGCAGTCTACCTTTGAGCTGCACCCCCAACCTGATTTTATTTCTTATTTGGAAACAGGGTCTCACTAGGTTGATGACAGTCAATTCTAATGTTATATCTCTATATTTCTTAGTCACTACATTCCCCTAATCTCTGTGTGTCTGGGATGACTTCTTCCTGGGCAAACCCTCCAGAAAGCAGGACAGTCTGGTAAGGGACATAGGAAGCAGGCTCTGTAGGAATCTTAGGAAGTGATTTACAATCTCCCTGCAGCAATGAGGGTGTGAAGGTGACCCCAGGACTCTGAGGAGGGACACGCTGGCTTCAGTTGGCATTTTCCAGACTAAGGAGTCCTGGGACCATCTGTAGCAAGAGTTAATATGGAGCAGGGGTTGTGGAATTTACCTTCATAAGGAAGACCAGTCCACAGTGCATGTGCTGATGTTCAACACAACAGGACTTGGTGTCATTGTGAAATGGTCCTGTGGAAATGCCAGCTGGAAATGTACCAAAGGGATCTTTAGCCACCTTCCAGGGTCCCTTCCACCCACAACCACAGCAATCCTTGACTGTGACTCTCTCACAGGAAACAGAAACTTTTCCCAACTTCTGTTCAGCTGCTCATTAGGTTCATCACACTAATTGCCAAAGTTGTCAGTAGTCACCAGAAGAGGCTGATGATGATCTGCTCTGGGGATAGAGTTCCCTGCTCAGTGGAGATGTCACAGGCTCTCCAGGCACACAGTGTCACTGACATCACAGGGGACATGGTGATGGCATCTGTGTGGGAGAGCAGGTGCAGGGACCCTGCCATATATATATGGACTCAGGGTTCCTGGTTCTGTCCTGAGTGACACTTCCCTGCACAGAGCTCCATGGCCAGGCCCAGCCAGGTGAGTTCTTGCTTGGGTTCCACCCCAGGGAGAAAGGCAGCAGAGGGGCATCCATAGGAGGAGCTCAGAGCTGAGGCTCTGTCCAGGTGCCCCCTCCCACTGTGTTGCCCCTGTCCTTGCTGGAGATTTCTGCTAACTCTGGACTTTGGCTTAGAAGTTAGTTCTCCTTCCTCACTTGACAGTGATTCCTGGATTCATCATTAATAATTGAGATTATTGCCTCTGGAAGATTTTAGTTTTTTAATTACAGTAAGTCAATATCTGAGCTGGGCGTGGTGGTGCGTGCCTATAATCCCAGTACTTGGGAGGCTGATCTGGGAGGATCTCAGGTTTGCTGCCAGCCTCAGCTACTTAGTGAGGCCCTCTGCAACTTAATGAGACCCTGTTCCAATTTTGGGGGGGAGGCGATGAGGGTACTGGAGATTGAACCCAGGGCCATTCTACCTCCAAGCTGCACCCCAACCCTATTTTTTATTTCTTATTTTGAAACAGGGTCTCACTAAATTGTGGAGGACCTCATTAAGTCGCTGAGGCTGGCTGAGACCCAGATCCTTCTGTTTCAGCCTCTCAAGTACTGGGATTACAAGCATGCACCACCATGCCCAGCGAAATTTTTGTTTTTGAAACAAGGTCTTGCTAGGTTGCTGAGAGTCTAAGTTTCGAAGGCAGGTCTTGAACCTGTGATAGTCCTGTCTCAACCTCCCACGTACTGGGATTATAGGCATCTGCCACCATAGCCATCCCTCACAGAAATTTCTTATTCACAGATTAAGGCTCAGATGAATCTCAACATTTTATTTGTTTGTTAATTTTTGTACTGGGATTGAACCCAGGAACATGCTGCCCCCAAGCTACATGCCCAGCCCTATTTTCTTTTATTTATTTATTTGTGGTACTGAGAGTGGAATGCAGGAATTTTCTACCTCAGAGCTACACTCCCAGATCTATTTAATTTTTTTGTTTGAAACAGAGTCTCACACATTGTTGAAGCTGGGCTTGAAACTGCAATCCTCCTGATCCTCCTGCCTCAGCCTCCCAAGTACTGGGATTACAGTTGTGTACCACCACACTGACAAAAACATTCTGTATCTGAAACTGATGAATCATGTGTAGATGTCTCAAAAACTGGCAGTTGATTCTCTTGCGTTTTTATTCATTTAGATAATTTTTAAAGTGACATTAATTTTCATCTTATATATTATTTTCTTTCTGGGCTATCCCCCAGCCCTGTTTTATTTTTTTTATTTATTTATTTATTTTTTGCGGTACTGGGGATTGAACTCAGGGGTATTCTACCTCTGAGCTATACCCCCAGCCCTATTTTTTATTCTTTATTTTGAAACCGAGTCTCACTAAGTTGCGGAGTGCCTCACTAGGTAGCTGAGGCTGGCCGCGAACCCGGATCCTCCGGTCTCAGCCTCCCGAATGCTGGGATTACAAGCATGCCCTGTTTTATTTTTTATTTGGAAACAGGGTCTCACTAAGTTGCTGAGAGCCTCACTAAGTTGCTAAGGCTGACTTCAAACCTGTGATTCTCCTGTCTCAGCCTCCCAGGTACTGGGATTATAGGTGTGCACCACCACACCAGGCTTGCATTTTATTTATTTATTTATTTATTTATTTATTTATTTATTTATTTATTTTTGCTATAATGGGGATGGAACCCAAGGGCATTCTATCTTCAAGCTACACCCCCAGCCCTAATTTTTATTCTTTATTTTGAAACAGGGTCTCACTAAGTTGTGGAGGGCCTCACTAAGTAGCTGAGGCTGGCAGCAAACCTATGATTCTCCTGTCTCACCCTCCCAAATACTGGGATTACAAGTGTGCGCCACCACACCCAGCTTGTATTTTCTTTACTCAGAAGGATTCTACCTCTGAGCTAAACCCCCAGCCCAGTTTTATTTTTATATTGAAACAGGGTCTTGCTAAGTTGCTGAGGCTAGTCTTGAACCTGCAATCCTCCTGTTTCAGCCTCCCAGGTACTGGGATTACAAGCGTACACCACCGCGCCTGGCTGCATTATTTTGACAGGAAGAATGATTATGAATTCGACCAATGGTACAGTGCGGCATTGCCTTTCTCCCTTTTTTGTTTTGTTTTGTTTTTTGTTTGTGGCACTGGGGATTGATTCCAAAAACATTCCACCTCCGAGCTATATCCCAAGACTTAGTTTAGTTTTATTTTGAAATAGGGTCTCACTAGGTTGATGAGAGTCTCACTACTTTGAGGCTGTCCTTGAATCTGCCATCCTCCTGTCTCAACCTCCCAAATACTGGGATTACAAGCATTACACCACCATGTCTGGTGCTTTTCTCCCTTTTCATGTATTCATTTACAAATACATATTTCTTTGTATGTGTGTGTGGGTGGTGCTGGGTATTAAAGCCAGGGCCATTCTAACTCCAAGCTACACCCCCAGACCAATTTCATTTTTTATTTCGAAATAGGTTCTTGCTAAATTGCCAAGGCTGGTTTGGAACATGTGATGTTCCAGTCTCAGCATCCCAAGTACTGGGATTACAGGCATGCACTGCCACACCCAGCTGTAAATACTACATTTGACTGGTGTCTGTGCAATTCTCCCAGCAGAGCCCCTCCTGTGCCTTCTTTGAATAAGAAAAGGCCCTAAGCCATTTCACAAGCTCAGATAATGCAGAAGCATCTTGATATCTTGATGGCCAGGTCCACTCCACTGCAGCCTCTCTGACACCCTCCTATGTTTTTTCAGAATGAAGCCCTGAGAACCCCCAGAGAAGTAGTTCTGAAGACCATTTTGCTTTTGCAGGTGGGGGTCGGGACGCTGGCCAACGTCATCCTCTTCTCCCACAATGTCTCCCCAGCCTTGCTGGGCCTCAGACTGCGGCCCACGCAGGTGATCCTCGCCCACATGGCTGTGGCCAACTCCTCACTTCTCCTGTCCACTGCACTCCCCCACATCATGGCGGCCTTTGTTCTCAGGAACCCCCTGTCCAGTCTTGGGTGCAAACTGGTGTATTACATCCACCTGGTGGCTCGCAGCACATCTCTGTCCTCCACCTGTGTCCTGAGCACCTACTGGTTCCTCACTCTTGTTCCCATGACACCAGGCTGGGTGGGGCTCAGAGGCAGAGTCCCTAAGGCCATTGATTCTTCTTGCTGCACCTGCTGGCTGTTTGCTCTCTTGTTGAATGTCTATATTCTTGTGAAGATGACTGGTCCACAGGAGCCACAAAATGCCACTGACGCACAAGACAAGTGGTTCTGCTCATACCTGGGGCATGTTGGAGACATGGTCTTCCTGCGGCTCACCCACGATGCCGTGTTCATTGGCCTCATGGTGGGGACCAGCGGCTCCTTGGTGCTTCTCCTGCACAGACACCACCAGAGACTGCAGCACATCCACAGCTCCAAACAGCACAAAGGCCGCCCCGAGGCCAGAGCAACACACACTGTCCTGGCGCTGGTGCTCGCCTTTGTCTGCTTTTACCTGGCAAACATGGTTTTGTCTTCTCATATTAATCCAGCTTTAACCTCTCATCTCTTGTGGCTGGAGGTCTCTGATGTTCTGGTTTCATGTTTCCCCACTGTGTGCCCCTTATTGTTGATGCTTAGGGATCCTCGGACTCTTGGTCTCTGCTCTTGAAATGTTGAAAATCAGCTGGGCATGGTGGCGCACAATTGTAACCTCAGTACATGGGAGGCTAAGACAGAGGGGTCGCAGGTTCAAGGACAGCCTCAGAAGTAGTGAGATTCTCATCACACTAGCGAGACCCTGTTTCCAAATAAGAAAAATAAAATTGGGCTGGGGGTGTAGCTCAGAGGTAGAATGCCCCTGAGTTCAATCTCCAGTACCCCACACACACAAAGAAACATTGAAAATCACTTTCACTGTTGAGCCAGGCTCAGTGGCACACTCCTGTAATCTCAGCATTTGGGAGGTTGAGACAAAAGGATTGTAAGTTCAAAGCCAACCTCAGCAACTTAGCAAGGCCTTGTTTCCAAGTAAAAACTAAAATAGGACTGGGGGTGTAGCTCAGAGATAGAATGCCTCTGGAGTCAATCCCCAGCACCACACACACACACACACACACAAATTATTATTATTATTATTAATTTATTGAGTGTATGTGTGTGTGTGTGTGTGTGTGTGTGTGTGTGTGTATGTGTGGTACTGGGGATTTATCGTCCCCCGCGCCGGACCCTCGACCGAGAGGACCCAATGGAGACAATAATCACGCGTTGCTGGTTCAAGCTTCTTTTATTGTACACTGCGTTTCTTTTCCTCCCCTGCTTCTCTCTCTCTCTCTTTCTCTGGTTACCCAAACAGTAACAGTAACAGTAATCATTCTCTTAACCCTGACAGTAACCGTCTCTCTGGCCGCAATCGTCTCTCTTACCCCACTCTCGTTCTCCGTAACCGTTCCTCTTCTGGGCGAGAAGTGGAGTACTCTTAAAGTCAAACAGGGCTTGAGCCACGAGGTGCCTGCATACAGCTCTCACCTGGGAGCATTCTCAGGCCACGAGCTCTGGCATGCTGGTGCATGTGCTCTAGCGTGGCGCAGCCCTAGGATGTTACCACCTGCAGCTGCTCCTGGCACTCTGCCAGGCGCCACCTTGAGGCGAGGTCTCTCCGGGCCCGCTGGGCTAAGACCCCAACAGGGATTGAACCCAGAGGCATTCTATCTTCAAGCTATACCCCCAGTCCAATTTCTATTTCTTATTTGGAAACAGGGTCTCACTAGGTTGACAAGAGTCTCACTACTTGCTGAGGCTGTCCTCAAACCTGTGATCCTCCTGTCTCAACCTCCCAAGTGCAGGAAATACAGGCATGTGCCACCACGCCCTGACAAGTATCATTTTTACATAAAATCCACAATGGTCTTAGAAAGCCAACGTGATACTGGGGTTGCACTGGGGGATTTGACCATCTATAGATAAAATTATGAGCTAAAAAAAAGTCTATGATGTTATTTAACTTATTTACTTATTTTGGTAACACTAAGGATTGAACCCAGGGACATTTTATCTGCAAGCTTCACCCCCAGCCCTATTTTATTTTTGAAACAGGGTCTCTCTAGGTTAATGAGAGTCCACTACTTGCTGAGACTCTCCTCCAACCTGTGATCCTCCTGTCTCAGCCTCCTAAGTACTGAGATTACAGTCATACACCAGCACTTCTGGCTTTTTTCTTTCTTTTCCTTCCTTCCTTCCTTCCTTCCTCTTGCTTTTTGTTGTGGTGGTGATGGTGGTACTAGGTACTGAACCCAAGGGGATTCTATCCCTAAGCTATATCCCAGCTCTGTGTTTAATTTTTTTGAAACAGGGTCTCACTAAATTGCAGAGGGCCTTGCTAAATTGCTGAGGCTGACCGCAAACCCGTGATCCTCCTGTGTTGGCCTCTCAAATATTGGGATTACAGTCATGTGCCACCATGCCTGGCTCTTCTCTTTTCTTTTTTTTTTTTTTTTTTTTTTTTGTGGTACTGGGGATTGAATTCAGGGGCAGTCTACCTCCGAGCTATACCCCCAGCCCTATTTTTTATTCTTTATTTTGAAACCGAGTCTCACTAAGTTGCGGAGTGCCTCACTAGGTAGCTGAGGCTGGCCTCGAACCCGGATCCTCTGGTCTCAGCCTTCCAAATGCTGGGATTACAAGCGTGCGCCACCACGCCCGGCTTTATCCCTCAAATCTTGATTGCCTGTAACTCTGCTAAATGTACACACACACACACACACACACACACACACACACACACACTTTTTGAACATTTCTTTAAGGAAATATATTGCATTTCATTTATGTTGTGATGTGTGAGAAACAGTGTAACAGGGGCCTACTTCGAACCCTGGCACCTGACAGCTGACTCTTTTTCTCTTTTGTCCTCCCCCTTTCCTTTACCCCCTTTTATCAAATAACACATTCTTGGTCGTTTACTGATGGAAGAGTACCTGGCACCTGTGGATCTGAGTAAGACCTGACTCGAGGAAGACTCAAACATGAACTGTATCCCTTCTGATAAGACACCAGCATGACCCTGAAGAACTAACTCTTAAAAAGGACTTGATTTCTTTTGGTCCTGGAGAATCCAGGAATTGTTCCTGAATGCATAAATTGACTGGTTTCTCCAATTTGCTAGCAAATCAATACATTTCTTTTTTCTTCTTCTCAAAAGCTTGTCCCAATTATTTGATTCAGCACATTAGGGCAAGTACTAGACTTTGGTAACAATAGCAAAGTTATAATGATATATCTTTTTTTTTTTTTTTTTTTTTTTTTTTTTTTGGTCATACTGGGATTGAACCCAGAGGCATTTTGCCTCTGATCTACATCCTGAGTGCTGGCCGTGAACATGTGATTCTCCTGTCTCAACCTCCCAAATACTGGGATTACAGGTGTAGGCCACCACATCCAGTTTAAAGGAAAATTTATGGCACTAAATAGTATCATGGTGCAATTAATGATCCAAGCTTCCATTTTTAAGTTAAACTAAACAATTCAACCACAAATAAGTATGTAGGAAATAAGCATATAGTGGCAATCATTAATATAAAAAATGATCAACTATTAGATAAGATAAAAGAAGCCCCAAGTTTTTGTTGTTGTTGTTGTTATTGTTTTGGGGTTTTTTTTTGTTTTTTGTGTTTTTTTTTTTTTTTTTTTTTTTTTTTTTTTTTTTTTTTTTTTTTTTTTTTTTTTTTGTAGTACTAGGGACTGAACTCAGAGATTCAGGGGCATTCTACCTCTGAGCTATACCCCCAACCCTATTTTTTTATTCTTTATTTTGAAACAGGGTCTCACTAAGTTGCGGAGTGCCTCACTAGGTAGCTGAGGATGGAGGCAAATCCGGATCCTCTGGTCTCAGCCTCCCAAATGCTGGGATTGCAAGCGTGCGCCACCACGCCCAGCTAAGATTTTTTTTTTTTTTTTTTTTAAGTAAGACCAAAGAAACTTAACAAATCTTTAGAGAGAGGACACAAATTACCTGGAATATAAGGAATGAATGAAGGGACATCACTAAAGATTTTATAGATGTTAAAAGGATAAGAGAAAATAAGAGCACAGAGCACAAAAACATTGCTAAATATCATAAAAGGCACAATATAACTTTCAATAACAATATATTCCAGGCCAAAATGTCAAGAATTACAAGTTGAAAAACCCAGCCTTACATGTCATTTTTGTTGCTACTTTCAAGATTTTTTTTTTTTTTTTTTTTTTTTTTTTTTTTGCGTTACTGGGGATTGAACCCAGGGACATTCTACCTCTAGCCCTATTTTTTTAATTCTATATTTTGAAACAGGGTCTCACTAAGCTGCAGAGGGCCTCACTAAGTAGCTGAGGCTGGCCGTGAACCTTCAATCCTCCTGTCTCAGCCTCCCAAGTACTAGGATTACAAGCATGTGCCACCATGCCTAGCTCACTTTTAATTTTCATTGTCTTTTTAAAATGATTTTCAGTTGGATGATAATATATTATCCTCTAACTCACCATTTTTTATGCCATATAAAAATTATGATGGGTCAGATGTGGTGGTACGTGCCTGCAATCCCAGTATTTGAGTCTGAGGCAGGAGGATCTCAGGTTCAAGGCTGGCCTCAGCAACTTAGTGAGACCCTTAGTAACTCAGTAAGACCCTACTAAAATAAAAAATAGGGGTAGGGGTGTAGCCCAGAGGTAGAATGCCTGTGGATTCAATATGTAGTACCAAAAATATATAAATAAATAATGCCCATCTACTGAATTTTAGCCCATCTACTGAAATTTTATCATTTAGTTACTCCTAAAATTTCTACTTTAATCATTTTCATTTCTCTGAGGTTCCCCCATTTATTCATTTATTTTTAGCACATTTTCTTTAATTCTTTGAATACACATTGTTTCATTATAAAAAGCTGCTTGGAGCCGGGTGTGGTAGCGCATGCTTGTAATCCCAGTACTTGGGAGGCTGAGACCGGAGGATCCGGGTTCGAGGCCAGCCTCAGCTACTTAGTGAGGCCCTCCACAACTTAGGGAGACCCTGTTTCAAAATAAAGAATAAAAAATAGGGCTGGGGGTATAGCTCAGAGGTAGAATGCCACTGAGTTCAATCCCCAATACCGCAAAAACAGCAACAACAACAACAAAAAAAAAAACTGTATGGGCCAGGTACAGTGGTGCATGCCTGTAATCCCAGTACCTGGGAGGCTGAGACAGGAGGGTAACAGGTTCATCCTCAGCATCCTACCAAGGCCCTCTGCAACTTAGTGAGACCCTGCCTCAAAATTAAAAATTAATAAAATAAGGTTGGAGGTATAGCTCAGAGGTAGAATGCCCCTAAATTTAATTCCTAGTACCATATAAACATACCAAAAACACTTGCTTGCTTCAGAGGGGTACTGGGGATTGAACCCAGGAATTTTTTTTTTTTTTTTTTTTTTTTTTTTTTTTTTTTGCGGTACTGGGGATCTCAAGGGCGTTCTACCTCCGAGCTATACCCCCAGCCCTATTTTTTATTCTTTATTTTGAAACAGGGTCTCACTAAGTTGCGGAGGGCCTCACTAGGTAGCTGAGGCTGGCCACGAACCCGGATCCTCCAGTCTCAGCCTCCCAAATGCTGGGATTACAAGCGTGCGCCACCATGCCCAGCTCCCAGGAATGTTCTATGTCTGAGCTAATTTTTTTTTATTTTTAAACAGGGTCTCATTAAGTTGTTGAGGCTGACCTCAAACCTGTGATCCTCCTGTCTCAGCCTCCCAAGTACTGGGATTATAGACATGTGCCACCATGCCCAGTTTGCCTTAATTCCTGGAACACTGAGAAACCATGTTTGACAAACCATGTTTATTTCACTAAATACATGGATAAGCTGCTTTGAACTCAATATTTTAAATCCAACATCTGGGCCTACCAAAGTCCTATATTTGGTGACTTAAACAACATATTTTCTCAGTTCTGGAGGCCAAATGTCCAAGACCACGGTGTCAGTGTGGCTGGTTTCTCCCAAAGCCTTTCTTTGGCCTACAGATCAGTCTTCTCTATGTCCTCACATGGCCTTCCCTCTGTGTGTATCTGTGTCCTCATCTTTTTTTTTTTTTTTTTTTTTGCGCAGTACTGGTGATTGAACTCAGGGGCATTCTACCTCCGAGCTATACCCCCAGCCCTATTTTTTATTCTTTTTATTTTTTATTTTTATTTTTGCAGTACTGGGGATTGAACTCAGGGGTGTTCTACCTCCGAGCTATACCCCCAGCCCTATTTTTTATTCTTTATTTTGAAACCGAGTCTCACTACGTTGCGGAGGGCCTCACTAGGTAGCTGAGGCTGGCCGCAAACCGGGATCCTCCGGTCTCAGCCTCCCGAATGCTGGGATTACAAGCGTGCACCACCACGTCCGGCTTGTGGTGCACACTTGTAATCCCAGTACTTGGGAGGCTGAGACAGGATCACAGGTTCAAGGCCAGCCTCAGCAACTTGTGAGGCCCTCAACTTAGTGAGACCTTGTTTAAAAAAGAATAAAATAGGACTAGGGTGTAACTCAGAGGTAGAATGCCTCTGGGTTCGTTTCCCAGTACCAAAAAATAAAAAATAAAGAAAATGGAATAGTCAGAGACATTTAAAAATAAAAAATGGTTATGTTGGTGACAGTAGGGAGGGCCTGACTTAAATATCTGTTCCAAAAAGCTGAGCACTATAGCATCCACACTTGTCTTGAGAAAGATGGGAACCTTGGGACCTCAGTACCAGCCCTTCACTACAAACCCACACCTGGCCACCTAGAGCTTGCTCTCCATGCCCAGGCATGGCTGGAGTTAATGATGCTTAATTAGAGTTAGGTGTAGAGGGAGGAAACTTGAAATGATCCACCTGAATATTCCTCAAGACCACATGGAGACCATTCTGCAAGAATCATTCATGAGCCTCCTGAGTCTTCCTCCTTTTCATACATAGGGTTAGACACTGCCTGGGGCTCCCCACGAAAGAGTCATAGATAATAGTTTTTTTAATTTTTATTTTTTTGAACCCAGGGGCATTCTACCTCTGAACTACACTCCTAGCTCTATTTTTTATTCTTATTTTGAAACAGTCAAGTTACAGAGGGCCTCACTAAGTAGCTGAGGCTGGCCATGAACCTGCAGCTTCTCAAGTACTGGGATTACAAGCGTGGGCCACAACACTGTTATATAGATTTTTTTTTTTTTTTTTTTTTTTTTTTTTTTTTTTTTTT
>PVLC010025363.1:0-23583 GCA_004027655.1 Graphiurus murinus | reverse complement strand
GAGATCAGGACAGAGACCTGGCTGACCCTCATCATTGCCCTGGTTGTGACACCAGAGATGGGAACTTCTGACTTGACCAAAGTAGAAACAAAAGTGAGTCAAGTGAGCATGAACACAGGCAAAGCTTTCTTTGTGGCCTCTGTGTGAGCGAGGAGGGAGGCACAGTACCTACCAAGAGTGTCAGGTTGCCTCACTCAAAGGACAAAGGCATACAGCTTTCACAGCATCTGTGGGGTAGGAGGGGACTCTGTCCCTTGATTCATCACAGGTAGAGGTGGGATTTTAGTTGCACCTGCCCTCTTCTCTGGCATGCCTCTCTGTGCGATGCCTGACCCACTGCCGTATTAAGGCTCTACCTGGGCAAGTACATTATACTATGCTAATAAGGTAAAGGTAACTGCAGGTTACTTTAGTGATGGTTCTATGCATGTATTTGCCCCTTACTACCTGGAATTTGCCTCTTGTCATCTACTAAGGTCCCTAATATTATTTACAGAACAGGGCAAACTATTGTCCTGATTTCACATGTTTGATTTCAGTGACTATCTTGTCTGGCTCTGGCTTCTTGGTACTTCTGTAGACCACAGGATCTCAGCAAGCAGAGCTGGCTTCTCAGCCGCCCATCTCCTGTGTTATCTTAATTGTACAGCCTTGAAGATTCTTCCATTCTTTAATTCCTTTTTTTTTTTTTTTTTTTTTTTTGGCATGTCTATTAAACCCGTAAGATCAAGAGCTAGTGTGGCTGTCTCACTCCCTCCTGAGAGATTTTACCCCTTAATCCTTGGGATCCTTCTTTTTCATAGGGGTCCCCTGACTGTCTCTGTTGGGCTGGCAGGAAACGTGGCTGTGTTGTGGCTCATGAGCTTCCACATGTGCACAACGCCATCCTCATCCTAGCCAGGGCCAGCTCCCCTGTCCTCTGACTCCAGATTATAAATTACCTGGGGAAATTATTCAGCTTCTGCCATCCCATCTCCATCCCCTACTTCAACCTCACTATGATATGCTTCCCCTACATCACAAGTCTGGGCATGCTCAGTGCCATTAACACCATGCTCTGCCCGTCTATGTGGAGCCCGTCTGGTACCACTGCTGCCACCCAAGACACATGTCAGCTGATGTGCCCAGCACTCAGCCCAGTCCCTGTAGTTAAATGACTTGGTAGGAAAGTACTGTGGCTTCTTATTTGGGGACTCTGATTTTATTTGGTGAAAAGTATTGTTTCTTCATCAGTACATTGCCATACTCTTTTTGCTTATGATTTTTATTATAAATTTTAAATCACATTAACTGCATAAATTAATGGGTTTCCTGTGATATTTTCATGCATACATATATTGTGTTTGATTCTATTCATCCTCCCTAACATCCCCTCTTGTTTTCCCTTTTTTTCCCCTTCTGCCCAATCCCCTTTCCCTTCCCTAATAGTTCCTCTTCTACTTTTAGGTCATTTTCTTTTTTTAGCTTCCACATATGAAAGAAGCTGCATTCATGTCTTTCTGCATCTAGTTTACTTCACTTAACATGAGGTCTTCCAATTCCATCTATTTTCCTGCAAAAAATGTGATTCCATTCTTCTTTGTGGCTGAATAGTATTCCACTGTGTATAGATACCACATTTTCTCTCTCCATTCATCTCTTGACAGGCACATAGGCTGATTCCACAATTTGGCTATTGTAAATAGTGCCATAGTAAGGTTAGGTATGCATGTATCTTTTCTGCATGATAACTTCATTTCCTTCCAGCATACACACATGAGCAGAATAGCTAGATCAAATCTTAAGCTTTTTGAGGAACCTCTATTCTGTTGAACATAATGGCTGTACTACTTTACATTTCTATCAGCAGTGTGTAAATGTTCCTTTTTTTCTCCATATCTTCATCAGCATTTTTTAATAATAGTCATTCTGACTAAGGTGTGATGAAATCTCAAAGTTTTGATTTGCAATATCCTGACAGCTAAAAATGTTGATCATCTTTTCATATATTACTGGTCATTTATACTTCTTTTGAGAAGTTTCTTCTGATCATTTGCCCATTTGTTGACTAGATTACTTGTTCCATTGATGTTATGCTTTTGGTGTTAAGTTCTTTATATATTCTGCACATATTTGCATATATTATTCATACACAGAGAGAGAGAGAGATGAATAGCTTACAAAGACTTCCTCACATTTTATAGGTTGTCTCTTCACTCTATTGTTTCCTTTGCTATGTGGGTTTCTAATTTAACATAATCCCATTTTTTACTTTTGCTTTTATTTCCTGAACTATTGGACTTCTACTCAGGAAATTGTTGCCTGTGCCTATACTTGAAATACTTTCCCTATGTTTTCCTCTCTGTTTGAAAGTTCCAGCTCTTACTTTAAGTCCTTGATCCATCTCGAGTTGATTTTTTTTTTTTTTTACAGAATGAGAGATGGGGGTCTACTTTAATTGTCTACATGAGGATATTCAATTTTCCCAGTGCCATTTGTTGAAGAGGCTGTGTTTTCTCCAATATGTGTTTTTGGCACATTTGTCAAGAATCAGATACCTATGTATGTCTGGATTTATTTCTGCGTCCTCTATTCTATCCCATTTGTCTACAAGTCTCTTTTTATGCCCAATACCATGCTGTTTCTGTTGCAGTGGCATTGCTAATATTCTTTCTTGTGGTTTTCCTTGATCCAGTCTGACCTTGCTAGTCATGCTCCAGGGGATGCAAATGACCAGGCTCTAGGTGACCATCTTGTCTCGGGACCATCCTAGTCTTCTACTCAGGCAGCATATCTGATGGCATCCAAAGATTCCTTAGTTTGTAGGTTCAAATTGATTACAATTCATTCATTTGTGACTTCGTATTTGTTGTTGTTGTTGTTGTTTTGGAGACTGAACTCGGGGGCATTCTATCTCTGAGCTATACTCTCAGCCCTATTTTATTTTTTTTTTTATTTTGAAACAGTCTCATTAAATTTCTGGGGACCTCACTAAGCTACTGAGGCTGACCTTGAATCTATGATCCTCCTGTCTCAGCCTTCCAAGCGCCGGGATTACAGGTGTGCACCACCACACCCTGCATCATTTCCTTCTTAACCTGCTCATTTAGGCAGCAGCTAAGTCAGCAGACCCTCAAGCTGGTTCTCCAGAGGACTCTACAGGACACTGCTGAGGATGATGAGTGTGGTGGCAGCCTTCCTCAGGGAACCTGGAGATGTTAGGAAGCAAAGCCTCTTCCATGGTCCTCAGAGGTGGCTTTGCAAGTTACCATGGTCAGCCACACTTGACAACTGTCTGCTTTTCTCTCAGCCTTCTGCCTCTCAAATGCTCCAGTTATTCCTCAGTGTCTTCCAATGCATTTTTTTCTAAACTGGCTTTTCTAGGTTTTCTTAGAGAAAACATTCTGAAAGTAAAATAACAGTTACTTTCTCCATACAAATAAACTTCCTATGTTAACTTCTCTAAATCACTTCTTATTCGGCACTTGGTACTTTCAATTTCACTGCTGTGGGAAGAATCTCTTTCAAACCACAAAACCCTGCTCATAATTGTTTTATACATGATCACCAAGACATTTTAGTTCTTAGTGAATGAACCTGTAGTTCTCATTAGAGTATCAAATCTTTTAGAAAATAGTGTCCTTAAAGATAGCCTCTCTGCCTAAAGAGGAACAGTGCAATGGGTTTATGGAAAGTCCTCTGAAGGCATTTATTCCTGACATGGTGACAAGTTGGCCTTGGGTTCTCACAATAAAAACCATGGTCTTTGCCCTTCAAAAAGCATGAATGTTTATTTAGCTCTTACCCAGATCAATATAAATTCTAGAAATTTATATTTCTAGAACCCATCCCAGTTTGACAGTGAATCTAAGTGTTGCTTTCAAAGTGTAAACATTCATGGAAACCATTTATTAATTGTTTGCAGATTTACTGGGTTTGGGAAAACAATGTAAGACTCAAAATTTTGCAATAATTGTTCTGGTTGTGAATTTCCCTCAGTCTACTGGTCAGTCTGCATGAGGACCAACACTTAAAATAGCTGACTTCTTCATAGTCATGTCCATTATTTTGATAAAAATTCAGGTTAGCCAGGATACCCCTCCTCAGTATTTTTCAAAAGAATTAAAGTTAGAATATTAGAGTGATACATGTATACCCGTGTTCATAGCAGCACAATTCGCAATAAAATTACAGAACCAATCTAGGTGTTCATCAATAGATAAATGGATAAAGAAAATGTGATATATATATGTATATATATACACACATACACACACACAATGGAATTTTACTCAGCCATAAAGAACAAAATTATGGCATTTTCAGGAAAATAAATGGAACTAGGGAATATTATGCTGAGATCTTCCAGTCTTAGAAAGTCAAGGGTTGTATGCTTTCTCTCATATGTGGAAGCTAGAGAGAAAATAGGAAACTAAAGCAACTTCAGTTAAATGAGGAGGGAGATCGGTAAAATAGTAGAAGGAGATTGGGGGAGGGAGATGGGAGGAGAAGGAGAATTGAGGAACGAAATATTTCAAATAATGTTACATCCATACATGAAGTATAACTACCAATCTCACTAGCATATAAAGGGAGAGAGGAGTTGGAAGCAGGGTGGGATGCAGAGGGAAATACACTGCGTGGTATATGCATCTACGAATGTATTACTTTGACTCTCACTATGATGAATAATTTCAATGCACCAATAAAAGTGTAAAACAGATAAGTAAAAAGATTTAGCATAAAAATATAAAAGAATAAATGAAAGAGACCTTGACTTCCTTCTACAAAAGAAAAAATTTGGTATCAGTACAGAATTCAGAATTATTTGGTACAATTGGTTTTCATTCCACAATAAACTCAAGCAGACAGACAGCCACTGTGAGATTCTATAAAAACACAGCAGATCACAGGCACTGAGGCTACCTTCAGGTTCACCCTCAGAGTGAGGGGCTAACAAATGAATTCTGAGTATAGGAGACCATAAAAATAGCTATGAAAATGATACCATCCATAATTTCCAGTTTCTCCAAACAAAGATATTGATGGTTCTTATAATACAGTTCAGTACCCAGAACTTAGATTTACTGACTCCAGATCCAGTGCTCCCTCAGTCGGATGATTCTGTATTCTATTGTCACCCTCGATTTCCAAGAGCTACAACAGCATTTGGCCATAGGTAATGGCATCTTACAGATGGGAGGAAATAGTGACAGTCACAGCCTATGCCTGGCAGAGTGCTTACTGTGATGTCATCAGCTCAACATGACAATTATTATGAAAGCCAGTCCTAGAAGTCACGTCAATATTTTTCCAATCATGTGGAAACCTATGGGGCAACCTCAAGATGAAATGGGGTGAGATGATTCATCCTTAAAGAAAATCAACATTGTATTTTTTTACATAAAAATTAACTCTAAACCCTTTTATACTTTGATATAGAGGACATCTCAACAGTTGTAAAAGCATTTGTTAGAAACCTTCTTATTAAATTCCTCAAGCCATGTTGAAACTCTTTTGAAATGTTTCTTCTACTGTTTCATTTAACTTGTATTTCTAACATCCTGTTACACATGAGAGAGCTATGCACACAAATTTCAGAATCTCGAAGAGCCACAGAGAGGGAAGTGAAGCAAAACTGACCCATGAGTTGTAGCTGTAATTTACTTAATCGGTGGTAAATAAGATAAAATTTCCTACTTGGATGTGGTAGAACACACCTGTCATCCCAAAACTTGGGAAGCTGAGACAGGAGGATCACATATCCAAGGACAGCCTCAGCAATGTAGCGAGACTCTCAGCAACCTAGCAAGACCCTGTTTCAAAACAACAACAAAAAAATACAAATAAAAACAGCTGGGCTGTAACTCAGAGGTAGAATGCCTCTGAGTTCAATCCCCAGTACAAAAACAAAAAAATACATACATGTTTAATGTCCCTAAAGAGTACATGAATAGTTACCATATAATTTTGTGACCTAAGTGCCTGGTTGACAGGCTTCTCCAACATTAATCTGTCTATATTTGTGATAACTCCAATATCTACCTCGATGATCAATCCACCATCCTACCTTCTCTGTTTTCTAGACACTCTTTCCTTTATTCTGTCATCCACCCCATTCTAACCATCAGTCTTGTATCTTGTCTTCACCCAGAGGTTATGATGACCTCTAGCCTAAGGTTATAGATCACCCTGCATGACCCTCACCTCCAATCTCTGCAACTATTTTTCCCACTGCTTCAGCTTCCATGACTTTCCCCCTCCACCCACACAGGATCCGATCACACCATGCCTCACTGACCAGTCCTTCAGTTCTATCCTTGCCACAATTAGATTTCATCACCTATTGTTGGAAGCACCACCTTACACACTGTCCACCCTTTGCCACACTCCCCACTGTGAATTTACAAGCAGAACCCCATCTGGTCAAATCCACCTCTCTCCTGCTCCCTGCCTGCTCTTAGGACTCAGTGTGACAAGTATTGTGCCAGCTCCTTTACATCTCACGGGAGGAATCCATTCATATACTTGTTAACACAAACAAATTTAAAAATAGAAATAAAAATTTACTGTTCAAAGCTATATATAATCTTAACTAATGAAAGACTTAGGAATAAAAAATCTCACAAGCTGTTGCTTATGGAGAATGGGATTTAGGAAGACAATCACCCCTTATTTAATATACTTCTATGCCATTCAGAAAGAAATTGTTAACATGGACATGTTACTGCTTTGACAAAAAGGAAGAAAGAAAGAAAGAAAGAAAGAAAGAAAGAAAGAAAGAAAGAAAGAAAGAGTCTGGGCCATGGAAAGCCTTGAATGACAGATAAAGAAAATGTACATCAATGGATCCACCATATGAGATGGCTATACCACTTCTGGTTATCTTTCCAAAGGGACCAAAATCAGAGAACTACAGTAATATATGTTCATAGCAGCACAATTCACAATAGCCAAATTATGGAACCAAGGTAGGTGTCCATCAAGAGATGAATGTATTACAAAATTATGGGAAATACACACAATGGAATTCTACTCAGTAATAAAAAAAAAAAGAACAAAATTATGTCATTTGCAAGAAAATGACCTGGAGGACATTATGTTAAATGAGATTAGTCAGTCACAGAAAGTGAAGGGTCATATATTTTCTCTAATATGCCCAAGCTAGGGAGTAATTGGAATATAAGAAGGACTCCAAACAATGGAGGAAAAACCTCAGTTGAGCCAGAAAAGTGGTCTAAGGGAAGGGGAGGGGGAAGACTGAGATTCGTTAATGGAAATACTACCATCGACTATGTGCACATAAGTGAATATACCAACATCAATCTCAGCACTCTGTAATGGGAAAAGGGGAAATGGGGAGGCAGCGGGGGGTGGGAGGCATCAAGTGCTGTGTGCATTTATGTCACTGACAAAATGATTTATATTATGGTGTGAGACTATAATGCACCAATAAAAGCACATTATTCAAAAAGAAAGGAAGGAAATATACATCGTTGTTCTTAGCTAGAAAGTTTCCCATAACCGCTTCTTAGCATTACTGGTCAGTGGCAGCAAGAAATTCCAAAACAACAATCATGTATAGGAAGCAGGGCAGGATGGGGTAGATATAGGCAAAGGTTGAGAGATGGGAATAGAGACAGATCAAATATTGAGAAACATTTCATGAGGAACATGAGTCAATGACTCCACAGTCTCACAGGAAAGTCTCTGCACAGGAAACCACAGTTCTCTCAGTCTAGCATCTCGATAAGACCCACACAGGCAGCAAACTTCCCTCTGGCTCCTGAAGGTGCTACTTCAGAGAACAGAAGTATCTTTTAACAGCTGTTAATCCCAGAAGGCTCTTTCCTTCAATACAGGTCAGCTTGCCATATCCAGCACGAAGAATGGAGGAAAGGTAAGGCTTTATCAAGAGTTTATTTCCAAAGTCATTGCTATGTATTTCTTCTTGGTCTATCTCCACATAACTCCATGTCGGGTGGAGTATTCAGAGAGCCATAGTGGCCCCAGGAGGAAGACAGGTGACATGAAGCTCTCTGCTGGTAGCTTTTCTGTTGGGCTTGAAAATGAGGAGTTTCAAACTGCTAATCAAGATTGTGACTTAGGATCCATCCAAACTGGCTTAACCTTCAGGCTTCTCCTGTAAAATGGTCCAAGTGATGGACTTTGATTGTAGTTACTTCTGACCAGGGAATGTACCCTAGGGACCAGTCAGGTCCGAGGTGATTATAGCGCACATTCAGTAGCTCAGTCTGATTGCAGATTTCAGCTAGTCGTCTTGCCAAATAGCAGAGCCCAGTCAGCTGCCCCACCCAAATTCAGAAAAAAAAAAAAAAGGAAATAGCCCAGGGTTATTAGCAGCTAGCCCCTTTAAAATCATAAACTAGCCGGGCATGGTGGCACACAACTGTAATCTCAGTACTTGGGAGGCTGAAACAGGAGGATCACAGGGTGGTGGCCAGCCTCAGCTACTTAATGAGGCCTCCATCACTTAGAGTGACCCTGTTTCAAAACAAAGAATGAAAAATAGGGCTGGAGTTACAGCTCGGAGGTAGAATGCCCCTGTGTTCAATTTCCAGAACCAAAAAAAAAAAATCATAAACTGGACCAGATATGAAGGTCTACCCCTGCCAGAGAACACTAGTAAAGACCAAAATAAAATGGTGACTGTCTGCAAATGTGCAAACATCATAAAAAGAACAGAAAGTTTTTAAACACTTAGTAAATCATGACATGTCCAAAGGAAACTAGTAAAGCCCAAACAGTGAGCCCCAAAGAAAGGGAAATCTATGGAGTGGCAGAATAACAACTCGGAATAGTCCTCATTAAAAATTTCAGGATAGACAATTAGTAAGATGTAGAGGCAGGATGGTGACTGAGTACATGATCACCTCCCCACAGAGACACTAATTTTAACAGCTATTTATTCAACAAAGAACCTTCATAGGAACTAAAGAAACCAGGTGAGAAACCACAGTGCCTGGTTTTAGTATAAGAAGAAATAGAAAAAGGAAAGTTATATTGACAAAGGTAGGGAGGAAACAGTGCTCCCCATCAACACTCCCCTGACTATAAAGAGTTTGGAGTGGAGAGAGATGCCTGCTGCTTGGGGAGGGAGATGGAATTAAGTCCAGGTCTTAAACTTGAAATCCAAAACCAAGACTATTGTCATGAAATCCAGTGCCAGGCACAGCCCCACAATCTCCATCCCCAAGCCAGTATCCAGAGACTCAGCCTCTGGACCTGCATGAGCAAGCTGGCCAAAGGACTGTCTCAACTACCCCTACCATGACCTTAGGCAGCACCTCATGAAACAAGATTCTACCTGCTGGAAGGTAGTGCCTGAGAGTTCAATGCCAGACCCACTACAGTGAGACGCAGCACTAGGCAGAGCCAAAATGCACCTGTCCCCAAGCCAGTGTTTGCCGACTCGCTAGACCTCCCTGGGCTCCAGCAGAGACCTGTACTTGGAAGGACAGACTTGTGCTTCGGTGTGTATTTCTGCAGAGCCTCTGGCCTGCTCCAGTGCCAGCCAGAGAGATATGTGGCTCAGTGTATTGGAATTATGTTCTGGCTAGCAGTGGTCTCCGTTATGAGTTCGCCGCAGCAGCAGGCAGCCTATAGCAGCATGGGTCTTGGTCCTCCCTGTGCTACAGGTCTCAGTGGACTGTGTGCTGTAAGTGTAACCTGTGGCATTGAGGGCCACAAGACTGCCCACTCCATCCCTCCCCCTATCCCAAGCAGTCAACACAGAGAGAGTAATTGTCTGTTTGGGGAAAGAAAAGAGAGGTAAGTGTCAAGCTGCTTCTAGGACTAGTCCTTCTATGGGAAAGCCCAGACCTCAACAGAATTGCACAGCACCTGACCACACACTGATTATTAGACAAGGTGACTCTGCCTACCATGGCACCAAGCAGAGGATTGTGGAGGCAAACTACCCTGTTTATTTTTAATGATTTCATTGGTGCATTGTAATTATACAACATAGTGAGATTCAAAGTGACATATTTGTGTATACACGGTCACTTGCTGTGTTTCTCTACAGATTCCACCCCATTCCCCCACCCTCCCCGCCCCCGCACATGACAGCAAGATTGGTAGTAATGCCTTCATAGAGGGACATAACAGCATTTCATTTGTTTTTTACCTGAAGCCTCACTTTTCTCCCTTCTCCACCACCCCCCCCATCCTCTTCTAAGTGCTCAGCAAAGTCATGCTGAGCCCTCACCTGAAAAGCACATCAGGGTCACTTTCAGTTATTTGAGCACACGGAAGTAATTCTTTTCTTTTTTTTTTCTTTCTTTGTTTTTTGTTTTGTTGTTTTGTTTTGGTGTGTGTGTGTGTGTGTGTGTGTGTGTGTGTGTGTGTGTGTGTGTGCTGGGAATTGAATGTAGAGACATTCTACCTCTGAGCTACATCCCCAGCCTTTTTTTTAAATAGGGTCTTGCTATGTTGCCAAGGCTGGTCTCCAACCTGCAATCCTCCTGTCTCAGCCTCCCAAGTATTGGGATTACAGATGTGTACCACTGTGCCCAGCTACAAAAGTAATTATCTGAAACACACCCAGAGCTATCCACAAAAAAGAATAATGATAAATGAAATCTTCCATCTCATTATGTGTTTATTCTCTAATGCTTTTTATTGTATTTTCATTTAGCCAAAATCTCCAATACTATTAGACTCCTCATTGATTCATTTGTTGAATAAATTTGAATACGCAGTGTGTTACACACAAAGCTAGACACTGCTTCTGTCTCCACTGGCTGACACACTGAGCCATTTCTAGCTCACAGACCCAGTCAGCCTCACACCTGTCCCAACAAGAGCTTACATGCCCCTCGTGGCCCTAAAATGAGCTCTTCTTTCTCCTCCTTGCATAGAACACTCTTAGTCATGGGGGTGTCAAAATAATCTCTGTGTTTTTCTGAATTCATGCACCTGAAAAAAAATTGTCTGGACTGCATAGTGCTCAGAGCCTTAGCCCAAGCGTGCTGTGTGGGGATGTTGGAACCACAGAGTGTTCCTATATCAATAGAGGGTCTGCTCTGCAGTGAAGCGAGTCCAGGCTTTAGAGTGAGCCAGAAATGGGTTTGAATCCAGCATCCAGGAATCCCTGTCCTTTAGTAAGTTACTTAACCTCTGCAAGCCCGTTTCCTCCTGCCTAAGAACCTGACAGTCATTCTCACATAGCAGGGAGGGCTTGAAATTAGTAATCATTAGCGCACATTGGAGTTTGGTTTGTGTTCCCAGTGCCACCCGTGGAGTGTTTGTGACCCTGAAGCCAAACATCTCAAGCTGGGGGACAGAAATCACACCCACGCATGAGCCTCTCCCAGGAAGTTTCAACGAGAAGATCCTGATTCCAAACGTGGCAATCATCCTCTCTGCCCTGGTTGGACTCGTGGGAAACGCGATCGTGCTCTGGCTCCTGGGCTTCCGCATGCGCAGAAACGCCTTCTCCGTCTACATTCTCAACTTGGCGGGAGCTGACTTCCTCTTCCTCTGCTGCCACTTTATAGATTCCCTGCTGGTGGTCGTCAAGTTTTTCTATCCCAGCACCATCTTCCTCCCCTTCTTCACCACTGTGATGATGTTTCCCTACATCGCAGGCCTGAGCATGCTCAGCGCCATTAGTTTGGAGCGCTGCCTGTCCGTCCTGTGCCCCATTTGGTACCGCTGCCGCCGCCCAAAACATACCTCATCTGTCACGTGTGCCCTGCTCTGGGTCCTGTCCCTACTGTTGAGCCTTCTGAACAGGTATTACTGTGGCTTCCTGGATAAGAAATATAAGAACAATCAATGTCTGGCATCTAATTTCTTCAATGCGACATGCCTCATTATTTTATTTTTGATTCTCTTTGGATCCAGTCTGGCGTTGCTGACCAGACTCTTTTGTGGCTCCCAGCGGTTGAAGCTGACCAGGCTGTATGCGACCATCCTGCTCACAGTGCTAGTCTTCCTCCTCTGCGGCCTGCCCTTCGGCATCCACTGGTTTTTGTTAATCTGGATTGAGATTGATTTTGAAGGACTGCCCTACGCTCTTTACTTGCTTTCACTTGTTGTGTCGGCTGTGAACAGCTGCGCCAACCCCATCGTTTACTTCTTCGTTGGCTCTTTTAGGCAGCAGCTGAAGAAGCAGACTCTCAAGATGCTGCTCCAGCGAGCTCTGCAGGACACTCCTGAGGGGGATGAGTGTGGAGGCAGCCTTCCTCAGGGCACCACGTCGGTGGAAATGTCAGGGAGCAAAGTGGAGCCCTGACAAGTTGTCAGGTGTGGCTTTGTGAGTGAACAATGCCTGCCACACTTGACAGTTGTCTGCTCTTCTCTCAGCCTCCTGCCTCTGAAATGCCTCAGGGATTCCCTGATGTCTTCAAAAAGATTGTTTGAAGCTGACTTTTCTATTTTTCTGAGTAAAAACATTCTTCTGAAAGTACACCATCTCCATTCTTCCTGACATTACCAATGAATCCATGTTAACTTCCTCCAAATCTTTCCTGTTGAATGCTATTTCTTTGCAAGTTGTGTTGCAATGGAAAGAGTCCCTGCCCAAAACTATAAGTCTTTTGTTTGCAATGTTTTCTACTTGACAGTGCAAAATAAGAAGAAATCAGATGGTTTAGCATGAAACATCCTCATGGGCCAGCATCCTCAGGAAATGCTTTACATGGATAAAATCTCAAGACTCATTTGCTGAGTCTTGTGACAGCCTTCAGTCTACACTCTGCCATCAAATCAGTGTGCAATTCCTAAAAATGTTTCTCAAGGAGAGTCCCTACAGTTACTTGGGACCCAGGCATTGTACCACTATCTACTCACACTACGTTGCAATCCAGGAGAGGAATACTTTGCCTCCAGCCAGCTCACCTCAGCAGTCATAAATCTTAAAATATCTAGGGATGCAGAACTTGTGAGTGCTAGATCATTGCCTGGAGTCAGGAAACTTCTATTCACAAGCTGATCCCATGGCCACCTTGAGTTACATGCTGTCTCAGTCAATATTATCACTGCTATAATTCAAAACAATTGACCACACAACTTGGAGGAAGGAATGTTATTCGCTCTTCCCCCCCCCCCCTCCGCAGATTCTGGGTTCAGTCCATATGAGGGAATTTAATGACAATAGCACAGTCCCTAAGGCCACATCCACATCACACCTTCCCCAGCCACACCCTCCTGGCCTTGGTTTCCACCCAAATAAATCCATTACAATGATCCTCTTCCTGATCCTCTTCAAGGGATGTGTCCAATACTACTGGATCAGAAGCCACAGATTAAAACAATAAAGAAACAAAAAGTTTGGGTGGGAGGGGGATCTGCAGTGAAATACACCCACTTCTCTGGTACTGATATTTATGCTGTTTTGTTGTTATTGTTTGCCTGAAAAAAGCCCAGTAGGGGAGAGAGTTCATCTTCAAAGTAAATTCAACATTTTATTCCTCAAATAAAGACTCAAGTTTAGAATTTTTGTAGTTTTGACATGGATGATGGATTAAGAGTTGGTAAAAAGTTATCAAAAACCTTATATTTGAGCACTGCATGTAGTCACCCATACCCCTTTGGTTATGGAGTATCTATACTCTATTTTGCCATTGTTGTTGTGATGATGGTGGTGGTGCAGGGCCTCACCATGCCAAGCAAGCACTTGGCCACTGAGCTATACCCCAGCCCTATACTGTCCTAATGTTCAGATTAAACTCTTGTTTCAACATCTTGTTATACATGTGACAGAATAAAGCATATCAACTTGACAAGCTCTGAAGAAAACTGTGAGAGAGATGCAGGTTTGAATCTGTCATTCTATCTGTAAATTTTTACTTATTCCTTTCAAAGAATTATTTTGAAATATGGCAAAACTTCAACATTTGCTTAATTCTAGTGGAGGATATATAAATGCTTATGATATTTTCTTCTGACCTAGGTGCCTGATTGACAAACTTCTCTCTACCATTCCCAATGTCCTCATTCATAGCAACTTTGATATCCATGCAGGTCCTCCATCCAATAAATGGACCTATCCATTGTTTTTCCTTTTTATTTCTTTCTTCCTTTTCTTTCTTTCTTTGGTACTCGGCAATGAACCCAGGGGCATTCTACCTCTCAGCTACACTCCTACTCCTATTTTATTTTTTATTTGGAAACAGAATCTCACTAAGTTTCTGAGGGCCTCACTAAGTTGTTGAAGCTGACCTTAAACCTGTAATCCTCCTGTCTCAACTTCCCAAGTACTGGGATTACAGGCATGTACCACCATGTCTGGCTCTGTTCATTCTTTTTAAACATTCATTCTTAGTTAATTATAGACTAACAAAAGTCACAAAAAGTAGTACAGAGAGTTTCTATACACCACTACCCAGCCTACACCAATGGTAATATGTTACATAATTTTTAGTATATTACCAAAACCAGGAAGTTGACCTTAGTGCAATGAAATTATCTATACCACAGATCTCACTTGGATTTTACCACTTTTTCATGTATTTATTTTTAGGGAGAGAGATTGAGCATTGTAAGGGATTGTGCATTGTAAGTAGTTCTACAACATTTTCTCACATGTATATATCCTACGAAACTATTTCTTCACCACAAAAGAACTCTGTTGGGTTTCCCCCTTTATACTCACACTCACCCAGGACCACTTCCCAAATCCTCAGTAACCACTGGCCTGTTTTTCATCTCTATACTTTTCATTTCAAAAATGTTATATGAGCCGAGCGTGGTGGCGCACGCTTATAATCCAGTACTTGGGAGACTGAGACAGAAGGATTGCAGGTTTGAGACCAGCATATACTAACTTAGAGAGACCCTGTTACAAAATAAAATGGGGTTGGGGGTATAGCTTGGAGATAGAATGCCCCTGGGCTCAAGTCCCAGTACCAAACCCACTCCACCCCCAAAATGTTATATGAATTGAATCACACTTTCTATTTTTTTGTGTGTGACAAAAATTTATTTAGCAAAGTGGGGAATACACATTCAAGGGAGAATGTGGGCCACCACAAGAATGAAAGAGGCCACAGTCCAGCTTTTGAGATTGGAGTGAGTTTAGATTTTTCTACTCAGAGTAATGTTATTAAGATCCATCCAAATTATAGTATGTATCACCATTTGTTGATGATATTTTTAGATTATAGAGTAGAATTCATTAAACAGAATTATTAAGCTTCATTTCACAAGGGAAAAACATTTGATTTGTTTCCATTTTGGCTCTTGCAAATAAAGATGAGATAAACATTTGTGAGCCGGGCACGGTGGTGCACACTTGCAATCCCAGTACTTGGGAGGCTGAGACAGGAAGATCACAGGTTCACAGCCAGCCTCAACTACTTAGTGAGACCCTGTTTCAAAATAAAGAATAAAAATATGGCTGGGAGGTATAGATCGTAGGTAGAATGTCTCTAGGTTCAATCCCTAGTACCACAAAAAAAATTAATTAATTAGTTAATTAATTAAAAATGTGTACAGATTTGCAAGTAAACATCATCTTCTATTCTCTGGGATATATGCCAGGGGTAGAATGTGGGGTAAAATAAGAAGTGCATATTTAAATTTTTCAGAAAATGCAAAAGAATTTTCCTGAGTAGCTGTTTCATGTTACTTTCTTACTGAAGATATATGAAAGATCCTTGCCAACATTTTGTTTTGTTTTGTTTTGTTTTTCTGCCTTTGTAAGAGGGGTATAATGGCTCCTTATATTGGTTTCTTTTTTTGGGGGGGGGTATACTGGGAATTGAGCCCAGAGGTATTCTACCTCTGAGCTACCCTTCAGCCTTTTTTTTTTTTTTCATTTTTATTTTGAAACAAGGTCTCACCAGGTTGATGAGAGTCTCACTACTTACTGAGCTTATATTGGTTTCTTCTGGGACCTCTCTCCATGGCTTGTTAAAGAAGGTTCTCCTTATGTCTTCGCATGATCCTCCCTCTGTGTTCCTAATCCACTCTTATGAGCACACCACTCATGATGGAGAAGGCCCCACCTAATGGCCTCATCTTAACTTAATTAGCTCCTTAAGGACTCCATCTCTAAATACAGTCATATTCTGAGATAATGGGGACCAGGAATTGACATATTAAGACTGAAGCAGCACAGTACAGTCTGTAACAAGGTTCTCATTAAATATTTGCTAAATTGATCCACAGAAGAAAGCAACTGAATATTGTAAATAACTTATTTATTATCCAGCTTTTTGTTACTATCATGAAATACCTGACATAGGCTACTAAGGAAGTCAAGCAGTTAATTTAGCTCACACTTTGGGAGGCTGAAAGTCCACATCATAGCCCAGGCTCTGGCTGGGCCCCATGATGGGTGCTAGGAGGATGTGAAGAAAGGGTCACATATCCAGCCAGGAAGCACAGAGAGCTGAGTGGGACCAGGCTTGTTCCTCTTCTAAAAACTCTCTCATGAGAATTCTAGGAGTCACATGAGAATTAAATCCTGAGAGCATATCCCCACTGAGTTAAAGACTTCCTCCTAGGCCTCACCTCTTAAAAGAATCCACAGAATCTCCTAGTACTGCCACTCTGAGGACCAAACACTAATCACAATTAAACCATAACATTCTATCCACCTTGAAACCAAGTTCCTGTCCATCTCAGCTTCTAATTCAAATTACATGTTTTATTTGATGCATTATAACTATGCATCATGGTTCAGAGTGACAGATACAGATATACACACATTTGTTGTGTGTTTCCCTCTGGGTCCCTCCCCACTCTCCCACCCCACCTTGAAAATATTTACATTGATACAGATAACTTCACATACAAAGGATTGTTTGAATAGTTCCTATCATCAGATCTCCCTTTCTCCTTCCCACCTCCCTCCCCAGGTCTCCTACCCCCATTTCACTAATACAAATGGATTACAAAATTATAGTATATACACACAACGGAATTCTACTCAGCCATAAAAACGAACACAATCATGTCATTTTCAGGAAAATGGATGGAACTCAAGAATATTATGCTTAGTGAGATTATTCAGTCACAGAAAGTGAAGGGCCCCATTTTTTCATTCATATGTGGAAGCTAGAGAGAAACTGGGGTTTAAATTACATTTTTTTTTTGGTACTGGGGATTGAACTCAGGGGCATTCTACCTCCGAGCTACACCCCCAGCCCTATTTTTTATTCTTTATTTTGAAACCGAGTCTCACTAAGTTGCGGAGTGCCTCACTAGGTAGCTGAGGCTGACCGCAAACCTGGATCCTCCGGTCTCAGCCTCCCAAATGCTGGGATTACAAGCGTGCGCCACCACGCCTGGCTTAAATTACATTTTTAAACAATGACAAGTAGCCTGGTATGACTTTAGTATGAAGAACAGAAATGGAAGTCACAAGAGATAAGACTTAAATTTTTGAATGTCTACACTAAATGAAACTTAAATATTCATGAAGTGGACCGAGAAAAAAAAAGAATGTGCTGTGTGTGTTGAACTCCTCACATTTCATAAGAGAAGTCAGTTGATCCACTTCTACATAATGGTAAGTTAAAAAACAGAAATTTAAGTTTGCTATTCAGAGCTAATAATAATAAAAATAAATAAGAATGGGACAGGATAGCAAACAGTGGCCTCTGGAGAATGGGAATCAGGAAGATTATCAACCTGTATACTCTTCTGTGTCATTTGGAACAAAAGTTTACACATGAATGTCTTACTACTATGGTAAAAAAAATTCGTTTTTAAAAAGTGGGGTCAAGCCGGGTGTGGTGGCGCACGCTTGTAATCCCAGCATTTGGGAGGCTGAGACTGGAGGATCCCGGTTCACGGCCAGCCTCAGCTACTTAGTGAGGCACTCTGCAACTTAGTGAGACCTGGTTTCAAAATAAAGAATAAAAAATAGGGCTGGAGGTATAGCTCAGAGGTAGAATGACCCTGTGTTCTATCCCCAGTACCGCAAAAAATAAAAAATAAAAATAAATAAATAAATAAAAAGTGGGGTCAAACCATGATGCACCTTGAATAACTCAAATTTTTATTTGTTAGTTATAAAGCCCCACAGTGCAAGATAACGTTACCTGATAATGCTACTCAGAATAAGAGTTGGCAATTTTTAAAAAAGGACAGAACAGTAAGGACTTACAGGAAAGTGGACCAAATGGAATGGGTTGGGATGGGAGAGGCTGATATGTGAGTAGAAAGAGGGCAAATGCCATGAAACATCTTGGTGAAGAATCATGTCTCAAATGACTTTGGTTTCTGATTTGCTTCCAGGACCTGCATAGAAAGTCACAAAGAATGTCCAGAATCTTCATAAGCCTCACTCTGTCACAAGTTTGCACTCGAGCTCCTATAGGCTTCTCCCAGTTTAGAGAACAAGGAAATGTACTTTGCTCACACTCAATCTGAGAAAGGCTCTTCCCCCTCAACACCAGTTAGCTCTCCACCTCTGGACAGGAAAATAGAAGAAAGGTAAGGTGTATTCCAAGAACAGTCAGACTTCCTGTAATGATGTATGCTATGAGTTCACATCCCTGTGTTTCCACCAAAGGGTGCTACAGGCAGAGGTCATGGTGCTTCCTTCAGGGAAAATCAGGAGACAAAAATCTTCCTTATGAAAACTGGGTGCTGGCAGCTTCTACTGTGAGAGTTTCATATGGGGTCAACTAGACTGTTCTCCTTTCTCTTCCAACTCTCTGTACTCTCCCCTTTATTTCAGACATTTAAACCTGCAGTCATAGAGCAATGGAAAGGTGCCATGCAGGTATTGTTTACCAGTGCTAAGGATGCTGTTTTAAACAGGTTGTGTTGCTTTACTTGGTTTTCAAAAGTACTATCCTTTGTATATCTCTCAAGATTCCAGGAAGAAACAGATGATTCATACTGAAATAACTGAAGAGTACTGGGTCGGGAGGGGGTACTATTTACAAAGATGAGCAGGGTTAAGGAAAAATGGCAATGTATGGTGAAGCACCCCAAGACAAGCAAGAGGGAAGCACAATTTCAAACCCTGGGTCATCAGTGACAAGGGAAGGGAGACAGAGAGCATAGCCACAGCTATAACTAGAGGAAGAGAAGATGAGCAGGCAGTGGAGAAGCACTGCCATTACCAACACAGCCTCACAGGAGAGCTAGGAGATGAAACCTCAACCCCCTGTCCTCCTGCCCTCCAGGCTCCTTATGGGGTCAGCCAGTGGCTCAATTCAACCACAAATAAGAAGGAAACAGCCCCACTAATGGGTGTACAGAAGCCATCCTGTTGATATTACAAACAGGACAAAGAAGGATGGAAATAAAGTTCTCATAACACATGAAACTGTCCCTCACATCTACTTACATCTTCCTACTCCCTAGGGTTTCTTCCCCTAAATATTGAATCATTTCTCATCTCATCTCCACTGGAGTTAATTTTTTCCTGTTTACATCTTTTCTCAGTGTAATTTTTTATGAAGCAATCACTCTATAATTCAAAACTACTTTGAAACCAAGCATGATGACACATATATGTAATCCAAATATTTGAGAGGCTGAGACAGGAGGATCACAGGTTCAAGGACAGCCTCAGCAATGTAGTGACACTCTCAGCAACCTAGGAATACCCTGTTTCAAAACAAGAAACTTAAGAGCTAGGATTGTAGCTCAGAGGTAGAATGTCCCTTTGGTTTGATCCCTAGTACAAAACAAACAAGCAAACTTAAAATTGAAGTAATGTAAAAAGGGAAAGCATATTCCTTATCGGTTAGAGTATGAGTGTGTCTACTCATATACAAAACCATTATAATTACCTTAACAAGAAATTTATTAGACATGGTAGGCTAAAAGCTCCGCAGATCAAACCAAAGACTTCTTCAAAATTGCTCATCTCCAACCATAGAGGTTAGATCTTTGTGGTCCTACCTGACTCCCATCCATATCCATATGCCAGCCTGGGAAAGAGGAAGATAGTAATGAGGGTTTACGCTCTGTCTATTAATCCCAAGACCCAGGAGCTGATCACAGCACTCTACTCATCTCCCATTGGTCAGTGCTGAGTCACAGGTTGCCACCAGCATCAAGAGAAGATAGCCGGGTGTGGTGGTGCACACTTGTAATCCCAGCACGAATCCGGGTTTGTGGCCAGACTCAGCTACTTAGTGAGGCACTCCACAACTTAGTGAGACCCTGTTTCAAAATAAAGAATAAAAAAATGGAGCTGGGGGTATAGCTCAGAGGTAGAATGTCCCTGAGTTCAATCCCCAATATGAGAGAGAGAGAGAGAGAGAGAGAGAGAGAGAGAGAGAGAGAGAGAGAGGAGAAATGGGACTCACTCTTTTTCTGATTTAAAACTCAAATAATCACTGTTACAAAAGTGAAGACTGGTTGTTCAGGGACTGTAGCAGCCTCTCCAGGCCCTAGTGGTCTCTCAATATTCTGTGGTCACATGAAGATTTGGGAGAAGCTCCTCAGAAAAAAAAAAAAAGGAATGATGTGGCATAGACAGGAGGGAAAGCTTTAGACAGGGCTTCAGGAGACCAGCATCTAGTATTGGGCCTGCCCTTGATTATGTGTTCTCAATAAAATCCTTTGTCTAAGCTTCAGTTTCTTCCTATGTTAAGTGAGGATATTATAACAGATGGTTTTTAAGGAACACATGCTCAATGTTGCAGTATGATGGTAAACAAAACCAACATGACTTAGTCCTTATAGAGAGCTTCACATTTGATGGGAAGACAAATACATCACCCCCTAAAAAAAACACATGTTCAAACTGTAAAGTGCCTTGTATGCGGACAGTAGGACTTCTGTTATAAGCTAACTGATGCTGCAGGAGATGATCTCTCTAAGAGATCTCATGGTGGATAAGTTCAGTATAGACCCCACCAGGAGGACACCTCCTCTTTCCATTTGATGGCTTCCTGCCCTGGTGAGTTCTCCAGATTCCACAGCTTGTGGAGGCAGGAAAGAGTGCAGAGATTCTGCCATCCATTCCTAACTGACTTCTACCCACCCTTTTTTTCGTGCCTTATTTGATTGGCTTCTCTTCCTCCCTGTTCCTGGAGTTTGCTTGGGCTAGAATGAATGCTTTTAACCGTAATTTTTACTATCTTTAAACGGGAGAATAGAAGAAAGGTAAAATTTTTCCGAGTACTGTCAGATTCCCTGTTATGATGTTTGCTCTGAGTTCACATTCCTGTGTTTCCATCATAGGATGCTACACGCGGCTATAACTTGGGTTAACCTGCATTAACCTATAAATAACACACAGCGGTGGTGAGTCCAAAGGGCTGGTCAAAGGGTGGAAATATCAATCCTTACCTCACAGGCCCTTCTGAAGAATCAAAGACAATGCCTGGCAAACTCTTATTCAGGTGCTGTTTGTTGTTCACTCAGTATCAGGATCTCTTTTTGTATCTTCTCTTTCCCCTCACAGACTCCTCTCACACTAAACCTTTCACCAACAGAGAAAACTCAGCTAAGAAAGCATCTTCTGGGAGCGACAACGCAGCAGGTTTTTATTTTACACTCCACAGCACACCACTTAGTGGTCCTCCATCAGATATCCTGGTACTTTTCAATGCCACTCAGACCTCACCCTTACTTACTACTTCCTCTTCTGTACTTTTTGGCAGTTCAGCTAAAACACAAATCCCACCTCCATACTGTGCACCAAAATTCTTCTAGGTGCTCATCAAAGCCATATTAAATCCTCATTTCAATTGGTCAACATCAGTCACATGGGCACACATAAATAATTCTAAATATACCCAGAGCTCCCCACAAAAGGAGTGATGAAGAATGAAATTCTCTCCATCTCATTGTATATGTGTATTCTGATACCTTTTTCATATTTTCATTTTTATTTTCCATTTAATCCAAATCACCTAACACTATAAAGGCTCCTCATTCAAATATTCATTCCTTGAGTGAATATTGAAAACATATGAACCACAAACAAAACTAAGTACTTGGGAATGTTAAAAAGTGTTCCATCTTCAATGCCTGATGCACTGAGCCATTTTTAGGCCCAGCCATCCTCACACCTATCCTAGCAAGCATTGAGCACTAGAACAAGGTCTTCTTTCTCCTCCTTGGAAGGAACACTCTTATTCATAAGTGTGTCACAATCAACTCTGTATCTGCCTGAATTCCTGCATCTAAGAGAAAATTTATGGCCCAGGACACCCAACTCATTAAGTAGGGGATGTTGGATCATAATATATATCCACATCATTTAGAGGACCTGAGATGCAGGACAGAAAGCTCAGGCTAACAAGATAAAAAGTATTAGATTTGAATTAATATGCCAGGACTCCCCAGCTCTTGACAGATTATTTAATATCTGCAATCCTGTGTTTCCCTCCTCTATAAAATGTGTACAGTAATTTCCACCATACAGGATGGTCCTAAAATCTATGATCATGCAGCAGTTGCTCACATTTTGTTTGTGTTCCCAGGCACACCAGTGGAAGGCTTCTGAGCATGGATCCAACCATTCCAGACTAGGGGACTGAAATCACAATAGAAAGAAATGATCAAGATTTTCCTTCCAGCTTATGACAAGAAGGACTTTATCCTGTATTTGCTAATTTTTGTCATTTCCCTGATTGGTCTGGCAGGAAATACAATTGTACTCAGGTTCCTGGACTTCTGCATGCCCAGGAATGCCTTCTCTGTTTACATCTTAAACCCGGCTATGGCCAATTTCCTCTTTTTTTTTTTTTTTTTTTTTGCAGTACTGGGGATTGAACTCAGGGGCATTCTACCTCCGAGCTATACCCCCAGCCCTATTTTTTATTCTTTATTTTGAAACCAGGTCTCACTAAGTTGCGGAATGCCTCACTAGGTAGCTGAGGCTGGCCGCGAACCCGGATCCTCCGGTCTCAGCCTCCCAAATGCTGGGATTACAAGCGTGCGCCACCACGCCCGGCTGGCCAATTTCCTCTTACTCCACTGCCATATTATTGTTTCTCTGGCTTTTATTGCCAATCTCTTCCATTTATTTTCCATCAAAATCCCTGATTTCTTCAACCCTGTGATGTTGTTGTTCTACCTGGCAAGCCTGAGCATGCTCAGTGCCATTAGAAGTGAGCGATGCCTGTCCATCCCGTGCCCCATCTGGTACCACTACCATCGCCCACAACACACATCAGTTTTCATGCGCGCCCTGCTCTGGGCCCTGTCCCTGCTGTTGAACATCATGGAATGGTTCTACTGTGCCGTCCAGGGTTGGGATTCTGAAGATAATTGGTGTAAGAAAATTGATTTTATCATAGCTTCTATGATTCTTTCAGAGATCTATGATCTAGACCCTCTATCTATGATCCTCTCAGGATCCAGCCTGACCCTGCTGGGCAAGATTCTCTGTGGCTTCTGAAGGATATTACTGACCAGGCTCTACATGACCATCCTGTTCACCATGCTGGTCTTCTTCCTCTGCAGCCTGCCCTTTGCCCTCTACTGGTTCTTGTGATACTGAATTATGATTGATTTTGGTAAATTGCCTAATGGTCTTTATCCGGTTTCAGCTTTCCTTTCCTGCGTCAACAGCTACACCAACCCCATCATTTACTTCTTTGTTGGCTCCTTTAGACAGCAGTTACAGCAACAGAACCTCAAGCTGATTTTCCAGAGGGCTCTGCAGGACACTCCTGAGGAGGATGAATGTATAATCCTTCAGGAAAC